>VRYO01001463.1:2580568-2861187 GCA_009812075.1 Sialia sialis
GAGAAATGACTGGTGCTCAGTGCTGTGGTTTAGCTGACAAGGTGGTGATTGGACAAAGATTGGGCTCGATGATCTTGGAGGTCTTTTCCAACCTAAGCGATTCTGTGATTCTATGTCAGCTTTCAGGTTGAACCTGAAAGGAGATGTAGCTGTGCACTGGGAGCTAGAACTGGAAATGTGGGGAAGACAGCAGAGTGGGGAGGATAATCAAAGAAAATAAAGGAGATTGGTGTGTATACTGTTGCCCTTTATCTTTTCAAGTCAGCCCTGAAGAAGCCTTAAAACTGTGAAGATGGCTAAGCAGAGACCTTTGGACTCAGGCCCCACTGGTTATGTCCCTGCCATCATACAACTCAGCTTCTCTGTCACCTCCAGGGTCCTAATTCCTGATCATCCTCAGATGTGTAAACGTCAATTCAATCCCAGGCTATTTTGCAATAAAGGAGTCAGTCTTCCCCAAAACAGTTTCTCATGGGTATTTTTTTATTACAAAACTCTTGCTCAGTGAGCAGCACATGAGATTTCACCAGGTTTGGCTCTCCTTGCCTTACAGTGCGTTCAAACAGGGTCACCCCTGGCTTTGCATCTCCACAGCACAAAGTCCAATGCAGTGTAAAAGCAAAAGGTCTGTTCTGGAGGAGACAATTCTTGATCACCATGGAGGAATGGTGGGCATAACCACTGAGGGGAATAGGGAAAGGGATGAAAGAATGGCAGTAAAAGGCTGAGAAAACATAGAAGATAATGAGAAGTAAACCCCAGACCTTCTAATTTCTCCATGTACAGCGCCCCACTGTAAAGTACCCGGTTCCCAGTTAAAACTCAGCACTGCAGCCCCTTTCCCCAGGGAGCTGACCTATCTCACCTGCAGAAATTATGGCCAAACACAACAAAGCTGAACTCTGCAGGGCCAAAATTTCTCGTGGAATGGTTACAGCTATGGTATGCTCCAGTCTGTCCCAGTAGAGCTGCGTGGAGCTTTGACAGAGGAAATCTGGGCCCAGTCCTCAAGAGTTCATGAACCTTTCAGTAAAACTGGCCCCCAATCCAAAAAATCCTGGGCTCACATCCAAGAAAAACTGCAGCTCCAAGAACATCCTGCCTTACCATAGCTCTTCTACATCCATCCACCCAGACCATGCCAGGAAATGCTCGATGCTCTTTTCATCTTGAATTGCACACAAAAAGTGCTGAGGGATCTTGGTAGCAGGAGAACAAGTGAAAGCAGAGGGGCCAGCTGTTTGTTAAAACCAGCTCAAAAGATTCTTTTTCCTCTCTAGTAGCTGGTTTAACAACTGGGTGTTAGTTCATATGAAATTACAGATGCGTTCCTAAGGAACTGTACAGTCCATCCATCTGCTCTTGCACTGAATATCAAGGAAGAGACAAGGAAGATTTTTAGGCTTTTCCTCCTTCTCTGCAAGCAGAAGGGCATTTGGCTTTTACATCAGTCAGCCTACTCTGGAAAAGTGACTTTCAAACACATGGCATGAACCCAGAGAGCTGCAAACAGAAAAAGAGGTTTGATGGTGTGTGCCCCTGGCAGACATAGTTTTGCACAGGCATTGTTAGGACAGGCAAGGCCAGCTTGCAGCTGCCAGGCTTCAGCTGGTTCCCACACAGCCCAGAAAAGGTTCTCATGTACATCCCTGGCTCTGCAGCAGTGCTGAGCTGCCAGGATCTCCCAGGCTATCTGGGACACTGTAGGAGATCAGCAGATGTTGGACAGCCCAAACCCTCTGTGTGGCAGCTGGGGCTCTCTTTTGCAGCCCAGACAAGTGATGCTGTCTCAAGCCTCTGATGTCATCAAATCATAGAATATCCCAAGATGAAGAGTCCCATAAAGATCATTGAGTCCTGACCCTGCATAAGACAGGCCCAAAAATCCCACCATGAGCTTCAAAGCATAGCCCGAACACTCCTTGAACTTTGGCAGACTTGGGGTTGTGTCCTGTGTTGCCTGTGGACTCCTCTGGAAGCACTTCCAACTCTCCAGATATGTGTGAAAAATCCACGTTTTTCAACCCTCAGCAGTATAGAGAGCCTGGTATGCTGCAGGGAGGTTTCTACCCTGGAATGACAGTGTGCACCCAATATCTGCAGTCTCCTTCCAGCTCCTTCTTCCAGGGATAGGTGAGGCACACTCAGGGGACTGAGACATCCACCCAGCCACAGAGAAGGGCAGAGTGCTCTGTGCCAGGGTGTGAACTTCCTTCAACCCCAGGACACACAGCAGGTAGCTCAGGGGTTCACAAAGAAACCTCAACGTGGATATTTTCAGGTTTAGTCAGACAGGGTTAGACAAGCAGGCTTCTGCATTTGCACTGCATTCCTGGCTCCTGCATGCTCAGTGAGCAGTGAAACCCTGCCCATGATAGATGTACTACGTGGGTAGGACAATAGTGTAACAGCTTAGCATAACATCACTCTGTAGCCTATACCACTGACATTGATTTTCCTTTCAATCAAGAAAAAACAGGGGAAAACTCTGCTTCTACCACTGCCACCTCCAGGAATTTCCAATGGCCCGTGCAAAGAAGCCTGTTATCATCACTTTGCAGATTATAAAGGCAGCAAAAATCTTGCTGTTGATTTGACAAGCAGTGTCAGCCCTCTGAGAAACAGGTTCAGGACTTCCTGACACCTCTCATTCCCTCTACTGCTCTGAAAATGTTGTTTGATCCCTCTGTGTCCTTCAGATCTGCCCCTATAAAACAAAGCTAATGCTGCTGACCAGAAGCCTGTTGTAAGGAGAAAGGTCTTCACTTATCTCTGGTAACACACATAAAGAACCAAGAGAGAGCCTAAGACTAGAAAGAGGTTATGTTCTGCTCTGCTGCTTAATTGAATAAACTGCTATTTGCAAGTAATTAAGGGAGAACTCAAGTGTCTGTGAGTGGGGTGAAAGAGGAGAATTCCTCTAATTTACATCTCATTGCCACTGAGATAAATATGCTTTTCTCATTCTTATCAAAATGATTAACGAGACCTTCCTAAACAGCGATGCCTTTTAACTACTGTTATCACCTAATTATTAAACTAATGGGTAGCTAAAGCCTGGAAGTTTCACCTGCTTGTTTAATGCAAAAAATTTCTCTCTCCAGCCTCCCATCCAGTCCCAGTTACAAACTCCAGTTCTGCTGCAGATTTACCCAACAATGGAACTGGGAGAGGCTAAAGCTTGTTGAAATGCCTCACTCCATCCATGACAATATGATCCAGCCACGTCTACACTGGTGGTTGTCAGACTGTCAGACAAAGCAGACACATCATGATCCCAGAAATCCAAGCTCAGGTGCCTCCCCACAGGTTGCACTTTTCCCTCACATTCTCCCCAGCCCATGTAATTTGTATTCCAGCATTCATGTGAGTGATGAGAATGGTGTTTGGGGTTGGACACACACACGTGCTGAATCAGCCACATGAACAGACCTTTGATGGCTGCACATGGTTTTGGATGAGGATTTATCAAATACAGGCTGGATTTGAGCCTCCCCAGGCTGACATCACAGGTAGCACTCAGGATTTAGGATATCCACATCCATCCATATTGGGTGTGTGGTGGTGTTTGATCTGCCATTAAAATCAAGCAGACCATGGGCAGCACTCAGATCTCAGAACAGGGATCTCCAGGGTCCCTCTGCCACTCCCAGGCAGTTTGGGTATCACATAAAATTGCCCTAGAAGTCCAGAAAATCAAGTCCTTTCCGTGGTGAGCAGTCAGCTGGAGAAAGATTCAGTCTAACATAAATACCTTTGAGCTATTGATCCAGATAGAGGTCGGTCATTCTTAAGTTCTGGGCTATTTCTGTCTTGCCCATAGAGATTTTTGGATGCTGCCAGGCATGTCAGACAGCATTGGACATCTTCATTCGGCAAATGAATCCCATCTCTGTCCTGCAACTTGTACTAGCAAAAAAAAACAATAAAATGCTTCCAAAAAGAAGTCATACCCAGTGTCAATGTAAATGATCTCATGCAGTATAATGCTGATTTTAAAAAAATCTTTTTGGGTCAGTTTTTCTTTTCTTTAAGCAAAATTTCTACCCAGTATTTTAAGCTTGCAAGAGTGCATTAAATAGCAGCACAGCACTTAACAAATTTTACATTTAGATTGCCTCCTGCCTGTGTTTGCTGCATGGGATGCTCACTCTGCTCCTTGCCAATAAGCCATCCAGAGAAGCAGAACAACATTAATGATCAGGAAAAAACAAAAGCTAGTCAATAATAACCTCAGTGGTAATTTCATGATGAGAAATTTGCTCGCTTCTTTATTTGTGCCTGGGAGCTCTCATTCTTATTATGAATCCTCAGGCATAAAAACTGGATGTGATTTCTAATTTAAATAGAGTTTGTGTAACCCTCTGAAAATGAATCTTCATGAAATGATAAAGCAGGGCTCTAATATTGTGTTTTGAAGGGTGCCACATGTTCTGAATACTGTTGTAGGTGCATAATTGAGCAGGCAGCACTGGGTTGAATGGGACAGAAATGGGATCCCTTTGAGGTTCCTCACAGACTCAATGTAGCTATACACTAACAAGGAGTGGACAGAAGACCTGTGCTTCTGGAGAAAACACATTTCACTAGCCCAGATTGCTCCATGCAGCATCCAAAATGGATTTAAGCACTGCCAGGGATGCCTGTGTTGGATGGGACCTACAAGGATCAAATCCAACTCAGTGTTTCATGGAATGTGCTGGGGTGTAGATGATGCCTCACCCCGAACACCTGAAAAAGAGTGACACCTATAAACCTAGAAAATACTGACAGGCATGAGACACTCCCAGGAGCAAATGGAGTTTTCTCAACTGCTACAATTTATGTGAAGATATTTCTTGCTCTGACATGACACACTAAGCCCTGCTACAGAGCTCGTGTGGACACCAGTGTTGGCACCCTTTGCACATCACAAAGCAATGTGGCATCTCTCTCACTTAGAGAGCCCATAGAGCACCAGAGCCCTGCTCAAAGGATTCCCAGACACTAAGATATGGCATAAAATATGAACTAGCTTCATCACTTGACAAGGTTAAAGCAGGAGATAAACATTTATTTGAAGATAGACTTGCATCACTGTGCTAGAGTTAGAGGAAATTATGATGTCAGATTTTATTTCAGTTTTACAGAATAAAGACCTTTCTTAATTGTTGCAATATCTCAGACAGCTTCTGTCTCCTGTCCCGAGGTGAAATCTTTGTCCATGGATTCTCTGGTGTTCACACTGTCTAAAGCAATTTGAGTGTCAAATACAAGTTTTGAAAGTGTCTTTTGTGTCCTTCCTTTTACATCCATCCCCTGCCTTGCAGTGAGAAGGAAGAGAGGTGGTACAAAGGTTTCAAGATTATTTAAAATATCATTTCTCAGACTTGCTCAACTCTTCATTTCCTTCCTATTTCCTCCCCATCAGTGCTGTGTTTGTAACTGACTTAGCACCTGTCTGGCCTCACCTCCCTGTGTCTGCCTAAAACACATTTGTAAAACTCCTGAATGTTAAAAGAACTGTCAAGCATAATTCTGCTCACTCCTACAAGGAGGACAAGGACACAGCATCTGGACCATTCCTGTAACAGGGAATTCCTGTGTCTGGGAAAGCAGAGCCTCTGTGAAGGTTAAATAAATCCCAAGGTGCATGAAGAAGTAAGCAGGACTAAGAAGCAGTTTTAACTTCTGTACTGTGATCTCATGTGTAGTCTGGGGCCAACTGGGCTGAAAAATATTCAAAAGCCTAAATTAAACACGACTCACATTGTTAAAGATAGAAAGATACTTTGGGGAAGGTTTTGAAGAACTGATCACACAGAGGAAGAGACTGATTTGGTTCTTAGAGAGCAAACTGAAGATACTGATTCACAAGGCACAGAAAGAAATGGCAACAAGCTGGTTAGTCAGTCAATATGCCACTTCAACCCTGCCTCTAGAATTTAAGGAGAATCACTGCCCAAGGAACCTGTGTACCTTCATTTAAAAATTAAAAGAAATCCTCTACTACATTTTTACCAGCAAAAAACTATTGTTAAACCACCATTCTTCTGATCCTGGGCAGCATTCAGAGCTCTGATATGACAGAAATAACTGCAGAGCAAGAGATGGAGTCAGGACCCTCAAGGGGAAGGGTTTGGAAACTACTTCTGGGATTCAGAAGGGTGAGCAGTCTCAAGTGTATGGCTGAAGTAATTGCTCTCACTTCCTTGCTTCACAGAGCAGTTCAGGATACCCAGCATGGCCTCTCAGCACAGTGGGGAAGAAGTCAGAGCATGAAAACCATATTTCTCTTCTATCTTAGAAAAGAAGAACACATGGTTTGCACATTCAGCATCAAATGGGCATCAGTGACATGAAAACCAGGTCATTGCCAGGTTCTCCTGGAGGTTAAGGTGAACTTGAGGGAATGATGGATGATGGACATGAAAAAAACCAACTTGAAATCAAAGGTCCAGTATTGTTGAATTTCTCTGTCTTGGGAAATAAGAGTTCCTGGCAGGAAGAATTTTTTTCAATGTACTGGCATGTGAATTAACCCCTCCCTCTGGAAATCATTTTGTCTTATAACATAAGTGAAAAATTATCAGTTCTATGGCTGTAGTGATGCCAAAATCCACTTTAATGACAGGTAAAAAAAATCACCAGGAAAAAAAAAAATCTTATCTGCATCATACACAGAGGGAAATGGTGGCAAGGAAAAGGACTGCTGGGAGCTCTGAGGGGCAGGAGCTTGAGCTCAGGGGTTTGTGGCTGGCAGCTTTTCTGCCTGCCTGTGAATCTCTCATGGCCCAGAAACTTATGGTATATACTGCACTTCCAATAAAAAGAAGAAAACCAGTTAAGAATCTTTCATCAAAAAGCTCAAGGAGGGGACAGAGCCCAAAGAGATGAGCCAAAAAAAAAAAAAAACAAAAAGAAGGTTAAATCTTCAGAGATGACCCCAAAAACCCCAGCACTCATCCACATGAATCTGCCGAAATGTGGCAGTTATTTTTTTGTGGAGGAGGTGGGGACCAGAGAGAAGTGGGAGAAGGGAAATTCCTGACTGAATTCACTGATGCCAAGCAGTGGGGTGGGGTCACCCCCAGCCCCCCTGAGCTGACTCTCCACTGGGAGGACAGCCCAGATCTCCAAGACCTGAGGTCCAGCTCCCAGAGTTTGATATCCCCATCCTGCCAGCCCGATGCTGAGATTTTCCCAAGCTCTGATGACTGCAACAGCAGGAAAACAACCTGGAAAGGGATGGAGACACTTGAATTATAGAGTTAGATCAACCTCACACTTTGAGGAGTTGATCTGGGTGTCTCTCACTTTTTATGTCCCAACAAGAGACGCCAAACGTCATCCCTTACACGGCAAAAGCAACAATCACACTGACTAAACATTTGTATGGTTTTTATTAGATCATAGATCAGCTTTTGGGTGTGGAAATCTATATCAAAGGTAGTTTGTGATTTCATTGCAAAGGTTTATTTGGCAAATAAAGTTAATTTGGCTATTAGATTAAAAGAGGAAAAGGAGAGTACTCCCTCTCTTACTGGGCAATAAGCTGGGGGTAGTCAGTTAATAAAAAAGAAACATAACTATAATGAGGGAAAGAGATAGCATTTTTTCAGTTTCCCACCTTCAGCTCAGAAAAAGGCAGGACTGTGCACTGCTGGGTAACCAGAATTCACCAGAAATTATGGATGGTTATACACTTCCCATATTTCTTCTCTTGAAAACATCCAATAGGCTTAACAAGCACAGAAACACTTTAGCAAACAACCCCTGCATGCTACTCATCAAATCCATCCTACAGCTGCTGTGCCTTTCTCCATCCCTTAAATACTCTGAGCCATGACCACCAACACTTGGCAGAGGAGGAAAGGAGGCTCCTGCTGGGCCAGCAGTGAAACCCACTGGGAAATCAGGTGAAATGGAAATCAAACCAGCAGGCAGCCACACTGTGTTGTGGAACTGGAGGGGGAAGGATCCTCCTGGGGAAGGTGAAGGCTGCCCCAGAGAGATGCTGAGCACAGGATGTCCCCTAAAACAGGCCTGCCCCTGCTCTGTGGGGTGAGAGCTCACACAGCCCAGGCACCAGCAGCTCTCCCTGTGTGGAGCAGGCTCCCAGGGGGGATGTAAATCCCAGGCACAGCACGGGTGAGGCTCTGCCCTTGGCTCCAGGTCCTTGGTTCGGCCGCAGACGGCAGCGAGGGTGGGCAGAGCAGTTTCACACGACCTTCCTCCCTGAACCAAAACTGCTGACGTCCACCCAGCCCCAGTCCTGGGCACAGGGCCAGGGCCTGCCTGTGAAAGTCTGTCCCCCTTCCAAAACACATCAGCAGGAGTTGCTGAGTCCCTGAACCTGCTCCGGGAACTACCCCGGGCTGTGGTTTCACCTACACGTGAACACAGCCTCAGCATTGCACAGCTCTCCAGCAAACTCCCACTACACCCCTGAAATAGGGGAGACAAAAATACACCTTGTAGATCCACTAGGGCAGCCCATAAATGAGACTTAAAATTAAGTATCCCATCCTCATTTTATATGCCTCATCCTGGCATCCTCATTTTATAGCCCAAACCCTGTCTGTCCTACATAGCTGGGTTTTTTCTTTTTTTTTTTTTTTCTGTTAGTCTTATTTTCTATAAAATAAATAAGAAAATTATTTATTTGAGAGTTGTCCTTATCTTTAACAAGATACCTGGATTTCCATATCAAGGGATTGTTTCTTATTTCTTGGAGATACCAAAAAAAAAGCGCTCTGGGGAATTCTGATTTACATTCAGCAGCTTGTGAGAAACATATTGATAAAAACTAAGAAATATTCAAGGAAGAATTGAACAGATTGTGTCTGAGGATTATCTCTACACCCAAATGTATGTGTAAAAAATAAATAAAAGCCATTCTGTCTGAACAGAGATAAAAGCAGGCTTCTTCTGCAGTAAGAAAAGTCATTACTTTAGTTATTATTATTTACAGAATCAGAAAGGTTTGTGTTGGAAGGGACCTTAAAGGTCATCTCATTCCAACTCTTCTGTCATGGGCAAGGACACCTTCCACTAGACCAGGTTGCTGTCTCTGGGACAGGGGAAGAGAAAAATAACAAATACTGATTTGCAGAATAACTTTGCAAAATAACATTTCGAAAAATAGTGGTTTTGCCTCTTTCTGCTCATGGGCTGGAAGGAAATGAATTTAAAGAAACCTGACAAACTGGTAACTGCATTATGCCAATTCATTCCTCCCTCCAGCACAGATCCTTTAAGGAGAGACCTTTTTGCATTGGAGAGGGGTCAGAACCAGCTGCCATCCCTTGGCTGCCAAACCAAACCCTCTTCTCAGTGAGGTGCTTAGCCTCAGATCATCTCCCTTATAGAGCAGCAAGTGTCTCCTGCAAAATTAAAACAATTTCTGGGGAAGATTTTCTGAGAGAAGTTAATTTCTTGGACCTTAATTTGTCCTTTCGAAGATCAGCCTAGTCTGGGGGTTTTCTAGTGGAGAGGGCAGGGCTAAAGACATCCCTGAACAGCAGCACTCCAATGGCTAAACTTCTGATTGAAACTCATAAAATCAAAGAATGGTTTGGGTTGGAAGGGACCTTCAAACGCCATCTCATTCCAACCTGCTTCCTTGGACAGGGACACCTTCCACTAGCCCAGGTTGCTCCAAGCCCTGTCCAACCTGGTCTTGAGCTCTTCCAGGGATGGGGCAGCCACAGCTCCTCTGGCCAACCTGTGTCATGATCCTCATAGGAAAGAATTTCTTCCTAATATCTAATCTAAATCTCTCCTCTTCCAGTTTAAAACCATTCCCCCTTGTTCTATCACTAACTGCCCATGTAAATACATGTAAAAAAAATGTCTGCAAAGACAACGGCAGTTTGGAAACCGGAAACCTCTGATCATGCACAAGAAAAGGAAAACATTTAAGGCAGAAAATTAATATTTGCCCCCATCAGCCCTGCAGCTCAGCCCTGGGAGCAGGAAAAGATTCAGACAAAGTTCATCCACTGCAGAGCATCCCAGCAGCAGCTCCTTCCAACCTCCCTGGTGTGAAGTCACCTGCCCAGCAGACAAACATCAGCACAGAGAAACATCAGTCCCCATCAGCACTGTGCTCCTAAAAAGTTACATCAGCAAGGAGCAAAGGTCTTGGAAATCTGGGAAGGCACAGAGGGAGTGTCCAGGCAGCACTGCTGGCACTCCAGAGAGGTACAGTGGTGGTGTTGACTGAGGATGAAGGCAGACAGGATTTGTCACATCACAGCCATGAGCCCTGGACAGGCAGATACCAAAGCACTTGGGACAAACTGGGAAAATCACCTCAACTCCAGCAAGAAGCTTGAATGGGTGAGGGAGGAGAAGGAGCAAAAGAGACAGGATGTTTTCAAGGCTGGAGAAGCACCATCTGAGGAGCCAGGGGCATGTCTGCTCTCCAGTGAGATGGTTCTGCATCTTCTTGTTTTCCCTGGGTTTTACCAGCACAAACCTTCCAAACCCTCCATGATGTCAACTCAGAGGATTCAGGACTAAAGTCATGATTTGGGGCTGTACCACAAAGATGTTCAGGTCTGAAAAGAGAAGGAAAATGAAACAACTGCCTCCCTGCTTGGCCTTGGATTTCCTCAGGGAGGCAGATGTTTGAATCCAGGATTTTGGCAGACATTTGTGCACCAGAGACATGAATACCACTGAAGGAAGAGAGCAGAAAGACAGACATGTACACTCAATCCCAAGTATATTTACCTGATGGGGGTGTAGTACACACAAGAATTTCAGCAAAAGGCCTGTTAATGAATTGAAAAACTAATTTTATAGAAAGTCTTTCACACTTTTGGAAACAAGTAGCAGTGCTGTTCATAAACAAACTTACGTCAGTGGAAAATTTTCAGATTTATGTGAATCCTCAGATTCACATGTTTTATTAATGATCAGCAATGTCATATTTATCAACTTATGGGCAAAGAAAGAAATTAATGATGGAAGCTAAAACCTGTGCTTGGTTGTGCTGACTGCTCCCACTGTGGTGACTGGCATTCCAGTCAGCCCCAGACACTGAAAAATCCTGAGTCAGGCCTTAAAACCCACATGCCCCGCTTGAAAACCACAAGAGAATTTGACATTTATGAATAATAACAACAAAAACAGCAGCAGCAACAACCTTGGTGTCTCACCCTTGGCTTTCTGCTCTATTTACAGCTTGTATTCCTCAGCTAGAACTTACTTTTGATCATGAAGCCTGAGAATATAATGGGTTAGAGGGTCCTAGGAGTTGGATGTATCAGAAAAAACACCTCATCTATTGCAAAACTAACAATAAAATTACCCAACAGCATTGTGCTCTGCATCTTTGCAAAGCAGGAATATTTCTATTTTCTGCACCTACCTAGACAAATCTACCAGATTCCTCTCCAGCATCTGAGGGACTTTATAGGGCAGTAAAAACTGCATTAATAAACCCAAATAAGAAGCAATAAATGATTGGCCTGGGAAAAAAAAAGAAAAGAACATACTTGTCTTTCAAAATATTGGAGCTGTAAAAACCATCAGGAAAGAATTAAGCAACTTTATAGCTGATTTCAGTCTGTGGGCTTTGGGAGAACAAGGGTTTGCATCCCAATGACTTTCTGCACATGAAACATTTATAGATCCCGTCTTGTGTATGTGCATTTGGACATTTTTAGTTGTGTCCTTCTCTCAATTTATTCAGTTTTGCACTGAAAAGACAGAATAAGAGAGCAGCAATGGGAAAGCCAA
Source organism: Sialia sialis (assembly GCA_009812075.1). NCBI lineage: Eukaryota > Metazoa > Chordata > Aves > Passeriformes > Turdidae > Sialia > Sialia sialis. The sequence goes on from VRYO01001463.1 coordinate 2,592,299, forward strand.
AAATACCCTTGATTTTTATTTTCCAAAAATGGACAGTTTAGAGGGGGAAAAACAAAAATTGTTTGGTGGGTTAAGGCAAATGAAATAAAAAATGCTGTTTCCAATCCAAACAAACCTTCTGGCATTAGGAATTATGTGATTGGATTGTGCAATTTGAACGTGTCTCAGCAGACTGAGGGGCAAAGGGAGCAGCTTTGGGCACGTCCAGGGCTGTAGTCACAGTGCTGGCCTCTGTCCCCTTCTCCCTCCCTCCTTCAACAACCTCCAGTCTGCTGCCTCAGTTTCTCTCGGTGTAAAACACGCTAAAAATAGCGATTCTCCCCCCGGAGGAAGCTCTGAGGAGTAATTAACTAGTGCTTGCTAAGTGCCAGCCAGCACTAATTACTGTCATAATGCAGGAGAGGAGCAGTCAGGGTTTGCTTTGGTCCTAGTGGTGCTTGTTTTCCTGGACTCGATGAGCCACGGCATCAATGAGCCACTGATGGGGCTGTAAATGACTCCTCCAGGCACTGCAGCAGGTTCTGAAAATATAAACATTAACAAATTAATTTAGCTCTCCAACAGCCTCCGGGAAAGTGAAGGCTCCAGCCTCCCTCACAACCTGGCACGCTGGGGAAAAGGAAAAGCAAAGTTATTCCTGCTATTCCAGGCTGATGAAGTGCCTGGGCTGAGCTGTACAGCCCCATTCATGCTTTGATTTGCCCTGCAAATCCAACGTGGTCACAAAAGCATTGTGGTGGCTCTGGTGCAGCACCTGGAGCCGTGCCCTGGGAGCAGGAAACTGGGAATGGGGCCAGGCTGGTGCAGGAAGGATGGGGAAAAGCAACTGGTTTTCAAAGCAGGGAAAGAGAAGGAAGAATTTAGCCTAAGGAGCAAGAGGCAAGGCACTCCCTGTACCTTGTGGTCAAAAATCTGGCCAGAAACTGGGAATGGTTTGTGGAAGATTCAGAGATAGGGACATTACCAAATTCATCTGTGGAACAGGAACTTCTGGTGCAGACAAGCCCTTCATGAATACAGAGGTTTTACAAAACAGAGGATCCAAGCTATGATGTGTCCAAATAAACATTTCTCTGCCTGGAAGAGCAACAGCTTCTCTGTCATCCTCTGTTTTCACATCAGGAAAGGCTGCTGGGTCAGTATCTACTAGAAATTGTTGATCCCATGGCAGGGGGGTTGTAACTAAATCATCTTTAAGGTTCCTTCCAGCCCAAACTATTCTGTGAGTCTGTGAAAATACAGCAGGGTCCAGAACACGCTGTTGTTTACAATCTGCAGAGATCAACTCCCTGCAGGGACTTTCCCAAGGGATGCTCCAGATGTGGGCATCCCCCATGGCCACAGCACCACTGGAGCCTGCAGACTGAAAAAAGGCTTTCTTGAGGTTTGAAAGAGGAATAGCCATGCTCAGGCCAAGTACAGGCTGGGAGCCTGAGCTCAAATTTAATTGCACACCCAATTAGACAAGTGAAGGAAAATAGATTTGCTGATTGCTGTCTGTCTGTGAAGATTTAACAAAGCAGGGTGATGGGAATAGTCCTGGGCCTGGACATATTCCAAGGTGGTAGCAGTAAAGACAAGGAGCTATTCCCACAGCAAGAGACAGTGTGAAGGAATCGTCTTTCACAGTTCTTTTCTCTCTGGCAACAGTTTCTCAAGTTAAATATTTATATATGTACTCATGTACATACTCTCACATAGCAAGGCAAAAAGTCTCAGTGTCTGAAAAGTGGATCTAATCAATCTTGAAAAGCAGATCTATCTTCAATCTTGAAATTTCCCTTACAAGACTCTAAAATTTTTGTTTCAAAGTACAATCTCAGCTTTCCAAGTATGAAGTCATTTATAGATTAACATTTTAAATACAAAGCTTTGAAGTCCCTTTTAAACTTCCCAAAATGTTTTGAAGATGGGAGGGCTCAAACTTACAAACCCCTGGGAAAGAAGGTGCCCCTTTAGAGCCAGAGGGGCTTGTTCATGCTGCTCACTCCAAAAACCTTACAATTAGTAGAATAATTCGGAAAACCCAGCGTGTGTTACCCCAATATGACATTAGATGTCACCCATGCACTGCATTTACTGCCTGTCCCCCTCCCCTGGTCCCCACATGGAAAGCAGCAGCCCATTCCCCCTGCACCCCAGGACTGGTGATTCAAGCTGGGGAGGATCTCAGGACATCACACCAGGGAATGCCAGGAGAAATGTCCACAGCCTGGACCTGATACTTCAGCCTGGAAGAGTGGGATAGGAGTGGTATCCACACCCCCACGGCCTTGCAGGACAGGGGTGGGTGTTTGGACCCAGAACATGGTCCAAGATGCAGATGTTTAACTCCGTGCTGTCCCTGACCCGTGCCAGCCAGCACTGCCCATGTCTGGAGGGCTGAAGGGTTTGCAGACGAGTCCCCACTGGGATGCACCCCTAATTTAGCATGAGGAGAGTACAGCTGTGTGGAATTTAGATGTTCTGTGCCACACACACGTCCATGGGTCCCCAGAGGAGAATGGAGCCAAAGATGGCACAGAGGTACAGGGAACAGCCCCACGTTGTTCCCCTGGCCCAAGGTCTCCTTCTCACGCCCTCTCCTCCAAGGACTGCTGCACCCTCCTGCTCCCTTGCTCAAGGAGGGCAACCAAAACCCTGGGAAGGTGGCCACGAGGCTGGAAAGCTGGGAGGGAGCCAGCTGAGCAGCCCCACGCTGGGAACCACCCCTGGTGCCATTTGGGCACGGTCCCAGCCCTACACCAAGTGGGACACAATCTCCCTGAGGGCTGACCGGGGCAGCAGGAGGAATCCCATGGATTGGAGAAAGAGCCCGACCTCATTACAGCCATGGAAATCCCCTTCCACATTCCCAGCTGCGGTGTTTCCTCTCTCGCAAGAGGCGGTGGCAGGCGGGGGGAGGCACTTTGGGGAACATGTTTACAGAACTCCTGCCAAACCACAGGAAGTCCCAGCTCCTGGAGATGAAGAATGGGCGGAGGAGGAGGCAGATGTGGCCAAGGCTCTGTCAACTCCTCTCCACTGCCACTGGCAAACAAAAGCCAGGGCAGAGCAGAGCTGTTGTGCTTGGCCATGTGGGATGCAGGAGGGCCTGGAGTCTTCTCCCTTTGCTGTTTTATCTCAGAGCAGCTCAGCAAGTGAAGTCCTCCAGCAAAGCGGGAGAAAAGCACCTGAGAGATAGGTAATTCTGCACACCTCAGTGTGCTTCTGGCTGTGGCAACTGAGAACAGACTCAAAAATGGGATCCAACATCTCGCCTTGCAGAAAGCTGACACTCAGTTGTACTAAAATATTTTTTAATGAATTTTTAACAGCATTCATCTGCTGCATCCTGTTTCTACCCACCCAAGGAATGCCACCTTGTGGAGTTCTCCTGGCTTCTCCCTGAAGGGCTGGCAGCAGAGCTGTCCAAGCATCCAAGGAATCTAGAGGAAGACTCATGGCACGAGAGCTTGAACTTAAAGGTCCCTTCTAACCCAAACCATTCTAGGATTCTGTGATTTTATGAATCTGCTACCTCTGCCACCACTCGCAGCCGTGACATGCCACTTGCCCAGTGAGGCTGTCAAAGGTTTGGGTAAGAGCTGACTGTGCTCCTCCATGATCACAAGGCGTTGGACACCCCTATACATCCTAGAATGGCAATGAGCTCTTGAGATGGGCACAATGGGGGTCTCCTCTGTTGACACCACCTGAGCAGGATTTGGGCAGCGGGTCCACAATTCAGTACGTTTCACATTCCTTTTCATTTCGTTAGGGACAGCAGCCTTACAGCCGTTCAAGGATCTTTCTTTATCTCACATGATCTCACACTCCTGGTGGCTTTGGCTGCATCCTTGGTGAAGACCTTGCACTCATAATGGCTTAATGGCTTTAACCTGAAGGTGGGTAGGTTTAGATTAGGTATTACGAAGAAATTCTTTCCTGTGAGGGTGGTGAGACCTGGAACAGGTTTGCCCAGAGAAGCTGTGGCTGCCCCATCCTGGGAAGTGTTCAAGGCCAGAACAGATGGGGCTTGGAGCAACCTGGTCTGGTGGAAGGTGTCCCTGCCCATGGGAGGGGGTTGGAATGAGATGATTTTTAAGGAATCTTATGACCCAATTCTGGGATTCTGTGATAGGTATCGACAGAGAAGCATTACCCACCATTCCCCAAAGTATTCAGCACAGCTGCTCCCTGTCCTCACCATTTCAGTTGTTTGATGAGGACAGACACCCACACCCTGATTTATCTATCAACATCTGCAGGGGTACAGACAGGCAGAAAAACAACCTACCTACCAAAACATTGCCTCATATTGCTCAAGCCAGTCAGAACTGCAAATTGATTCATAACAGACTGAATTTAAGACCTAAAGAAAAATACAAGTTCATTTACCGGACATGCTATTCAAAATTAATGATATAGTTCTTGTTTAAAATCCACTAAAAAGACAGATTTAATAAAAGAAAAGAGCAAAGTTTCCAAGAGGTTTCATCTGACAATGAATATCATATTGAACATAGTCAGGAAGTTATTGTAGTCTATATAATTAGTCCTTCCCTCCACCCCTGTTTGGCAATCACTTTATCAAATTACAGATGTCCAGACTGAATTAAGTGTTGCTGGAATACCTTGCAGTCAAAATCTTTGCGCAGTGTTCATTATCATTAATTAAGTGTATGCGATCCCAGTTCCCAGAAGAATGTCCTTTTCTATTAGCTGAGCTATATTTAAACTCAGGAGAATTTAGCATACATTTTTAATAGAAATTCAACAGACAGTATTGACATTTCTTTTTGGTTTACAGCAGCCTTTTTACATCACAAAACCCATCACAGTGACCCAGGGAGATTGTGCTTCTCCTCTTCAGCTAAAACCCCCAGTTCTTTAAACCTTTCCTCTTAAGGCTGATTTCTGAGATCTTCCTATCACCCTACTCCAGACTTAGATCCAGAAATACCTTGCCCCACTTCTAAGCAGTAAACTTTGAGTTTACTACAAGGCAAGATGCTTGTTTACACCTCCCAGTACACTCTTTACTCTCTCCAGAGGGTGGATTTCCTGACTCACAGTGCCTGTAACCCATTGCCCAAACCGGTTGCTCCCCATTCTGTTTTTGTGCAGCTGAATGTTCCTCCTGCCTTATTCCACCCCTGCACCTCCCGGCTGAATCTCACCCTACTTTGGGAAGGCCAGAGGGTCCCTCTCCTTCCCAATCTCATCTTCCAGCACCTTTCTCAATCCTTCCTGACTCTGCATGTCCAGCAGTTGAATAATCCTCCTCTGGGTTTATCCATCCACACTGCCAACCTGTGATCACCATCACCATCCCTCTCCAAAGTCCTGTTAAAAAGGATCTGAGTTGTGCTTCAGCTGTTTTAGAAGATTCTGATGAAAGCCCTGCGGGAGCCAAGGCAGCTACTGCATCTCTCCTCTTCAGAACAACTCCTGCAAAGAGAATTTGATTGATCCAAAAGGTTTATCTTGACCAGTCCTTAATGGCTGATATTCATTTCCTTCATTACCTGTCATGTGTCTGTTAAATGGTCATTTAATTAGCCTGTCTTTCACTTGTTTTTTGTAAGAGTGTGTGTTTCCTACCCTGTTGACTCTCCCATTTTACTGTAGAGGTACTGAACACCAGTCTTGTTCTGCCTCATCATCCCTGCATGAAGCAGCACTTTTAAAGGTCACTAAAGGGAGAAAAGCCCCTCCAAAACATATCTGTTAAACATTCCCAGTGCCTTCGGTGAATGTTTGGGTGCCATTCCTAATCTTAGTCCATTAGACCCTAAAATAACACTTTAAATACACAAGACATCACCAGCTTCACCACAGGTCTGCAGAGCTTTGGCTCTGGTTCATAACATTGTGGAGACTAAATGTCTCCATCCGTGGGTTAAAAAAATGCTGGTGATGCTTATCTGTTCCAAGGAACACCTGTGAAATGGATTCACACATTGAAACAACTTGTGTTCACCTCATTGGACAAATGAGAACTCAGGATTTCTTCAGTGCTTCCCAGCCAAGCCCATACCCTTGTCCTCCTGGGAAGGAAAACATTCCCACGAAGGCTGGGCTAAAAAGCAAGGAGAAAATCCAAATTCAATGAAAAATTGTCTCTCCCCAGCAGCATCCCACAAGGCTTTTGTGCAGGAGCTTGTTTCTACCTGATGATGTGACTGAGACCTGTGCTAAAGCGGCCTCAAGGCATTTTAGAACACACTTGACTGAATCATCTCCACTAAAAGCTGCTCCCTGTGGTCTTTATACAACCAAAGAAATGGCAGAACATCACTCCTGGGGGTCTTTAGGGATCCTCAAGATAGCAAGCATGAATCCCTCCTAGTGGGATAGGGGTTCTCTACATTTTGGAGCAAGTTGCTCACAGATCCAATAGGGAAGAACCAGAGCTTGCATTTCTCTCACTGCTCAGCTGAAACCATCTTCAGACTGCTCATCTCTCCTGCATGAGATTAAATTCATCACAAAGCCAGTCCCTCCTTGCCAGAAGATGGAAGTGGTCCAATGCAAACAGGACAAATAAACCAGCCAACGCCAGCTCTCTGTCAGTCACTCAGCCTTCCCTCTGAAATGAAAAGCAAAGCAACTCCCAAAGGTCTCTCCTGCTCTGAGCATGGCTTTACAATTATAAATTATCCCAAGATTATCTCTGTCCCCAGCGCTGCTGAATTCACCTCCGCTGTGTTTGCTGGGGGATTAATTGCTGCTGCACTGGCTGCACTGCAGAACAGAAGTGGGGATGCAGTACACTCCTAATTGCCACCATCATTCAGCAAGGGGTGATAAATTTACAGCCAAATACACAGGAAACACTTTTTGATTTAGCACAGTCTGCAATTAGCCAGCACAGACCACTGCTGGGAAGGGAATCAAGGCAAACAAGACCAGGCATCCAAAGGATGTGAGCAAGGACAGGGATTAGGGTGGCAGTGGGTAAAAGAGCAATGCCCAGAGCTGACCATCCTGGCTTCAGCAGGCACCAGCCAAGGACAAACAGGTGCTTCCTGTTCTTCCCACATCCTAGAACGATGTCTGACAGTGCCTGTATGCAACATCCAACTTATTCCTTGATATCCTCTCCCATACTGTCAGGATGGATTGGTGCCAATTTCTAGGACTCTGCATTCAAAAGAGATGTTCCAGGACAGCCTTCCATCCCACCTCTTCCCTTGATGGACATCTCACATGGGGAAATGTGGAGATGTCTGAGGAGAGAAGATACCCAGAAATCTGGCAGTATTGCAGAGCACTGGGCTTGCTTTCCAGATCAAAGTCTCTGGTTCTATCTTGGATATCCTGAGTGTGAGGAAAGGAGAAGCTTCATTTCCAGCAGAAAAATCTCCCACTTGCAGAAGTCACCCAGAGCCTCACCATCCTTGGTGGGAACAAGCAGCAAACACAAGGCTCTTCAATGAATCTGGGCTGGATCAGAGGAAAGCTGAGATCCATGGGATTGCAGGAGGGCCCTGGACATCAGCACTGCTGTCATCCCACTCTGGTGCTGTGGGACTTCCAGGCACATGGAAATGTGGTGAGAGCTCCAGACCCAGAGGCTCAGATGAAACACCAGAAGCTCCACAGCCCTGAGTGGGACCGGGCTGAAAATCTGTCAAGCTTTCTCATGAGACTTCCCCTCTCCCTCCTGGTTCTGTTTGGACTGGAAACACCATGAGAATAACTTTCCTCCTTGCATTTCAGCAGTTTTGCTTCCGGGCCTGGGCTAAACAAGGAAGTGCAGAGGCGTGGGAACCGAGGGGAGACACAAACACATGGGAGTGCAGGATGAATGGCTCCAAATCCCTGCATTCAACTCACTCCATCAGGGGTTCTCCTGCCAGCTGAACTCCTCTGCATGGGCTGACACTTTCAGGTGGAGGTGGTTATCTGTGGGTCAGATCCTTCTCTCCCTTAGGCAGCAAAGCACTCCCAGGAATAACTCAACTTTTACTGCTATAAGACAAGAACATTTTGGTGTTTGGAGACAAGAACAGGATCTCGGTGCCTTTCAAAGACAGCCCACAGCAGAGCCTCCAAACCTTTGTCCTTCTGTGGTGAAAGGGTTTGACTTCTTGATGCACTCATCATCTCAGCACCCTGCAAACAGAGTCCATGGAGTACCACAAACCACTTCATGGGAGGCTGAACCATTCCTCCAGGATCCAAACTTCTTCACTACTCTGTGCCTTCAGCATCCACTGACAAAACAAGTTGTGCCCACAGGAGCAGGTATGGCATGTAGGGATGAATAATGATCCTATCACCACATACATATTTCAGGATAAAATTCCATCTTCACCACAGCCTAACGCACCACCCAACATGTGTTTACACCAAACAAGCAGTAACTCAAAGCTGCAAAGAATGAGGAAATGGAAAGGAGTTTTTCCCATACCAAGCAGCTTGCAATATAAGGCATTGCTCTTTCCCATAAGTCTTCACCAGATTGGCATGGAAATCTCTTTGGGATTATGTGGATCTCTTAGCAGTTCAAAGGTTAATTAGAGCTACACCAGCATTATGAGTAGAAAGGAAGGGACAATTTCTAGCAGCAGGGTCATGTGTCTACCGAGCACTTCCCTCTGGAGCATTCATCATTATTTAATTATCACTGTTCTAATAGCTAGCATGAATTAAAGTATTCAGGGTCTCTTAGGCTTCGTGGAAGAAGAAAACCTTCTGGGTTTTTTAAGAACCTCACAACAGGAAACGGTGGGACATCTTCCTAGCCCAGCTGGCCCTGTCTCTGAGCACTTGGACAAAACAACTGAACTCACTTGACTCTACAACTTCTAGGCAGGACTGGCCCAGACTATGGGGAAAGAAGTTCCAGGTAAATCTGCAGACAGCACTGGCACAAGCCAGGAGAGGACTCGGTGACTAGAGAGGCCATTTAAGTGGCTTTAATTTGAACCAGAATAGGTTTAGAGTAGACACTAGGAAAGAATTCTTTACAGTAAGGGTGCTGAGGCCCTAGCACAGGTTGCCCAGAGAAGTTGTGGATGCCTCATCCCTGGAAGTGTTCCAAGACTGGGTTGGAAGGGGCTTGGAGCAACCTGGGATAGGGGAAAATGTCCCCTCCATCCTGACAGAGGCTCCTCATTGAGCAGGTTACATCTGAATTTGAACCCATTAATACCTGCTGCAAAACCACCTTCCCCTCCTGGCCGGTGCTAGCTGGTAGCAGCACCTAGACAGGTTCTGCTGTCCTCTTGTCTGCATCGTGTTCCTGCTCTGACCACATCCCCAGAGGCACAAGCACAGCTTCTCCATGTCCTTGGCCCAGACAGAGCAGCACAGCCCTGAGCTGTGTCCTCCTCTCCCTGTCAGAAGAAGCAAGAGAGGCAGAAATGCACCCAAGAGACACCCTGTGACTCTGGTCCCTGCCAGCTCTCTCCAATCTGCCCTGCCCAAGGCACTTTTCCCTGTCACAGTCTGGCACATCTATTTGAAATGCGGAGGATTGCCACATATCACAGGGAACAAGAAACAGATTCCCACTGGGGAAGCAGGGCCCTGGAGCAGAGTGGCGTCAATGACATGCCCTTGAGGTTCAGAGAAGGAGGACACAACTGCTTGTTAATCCTGCTTCCCAGCTGGTGATTTCTAGGGATAACCTAGCCAGGGAATTCTAGGGAAAACGTTAAAAGCTCTTCTAGTAATGCACTGTGAGAATAAAATCCCCATTGCTGCAGCTCACAGGGAGGCAGAGTTGCTAGTTGCACAATAAACCATGTGAACCACTGGACACAGATCCAAGGATCAGGAAACAAGCAGCAAAGTCTCCAGCAAAATCACCTCTTTCATTATTTGGTTTTAGGAACCCAGATGTGACCCCCTGTGTTAGCGTGGCTCACATTGTGGTCTCAAGCCCACCTTTCAACCCCACTTTTCACAAGTCCAATATTTTCTCTTGTGCCTTTAATTACTCGTGTTCACATGTCACCCCTACCATATTCCTTGCCTTTATCCCAGGCCCTCTCCCCAGCTTCCCCAGCCACTATGAGCCCTCAGCCTGTTCTTGACCTCTAAGTGTTGCACTCTTGAGCTCTTCAGACTTTGCTGTGACTTTATGCTTTCAGCACTTTTATTAATTCAGAGATGCCTTGTCTTAGAGGACATGTAGAAAATGTAGCACAAGGTAAGGCCACATGGTTGCAGCCCCAGAAGACAAGCACATGCTACCTGGAACAGTCCTGCCACTGAGGGCCGAGAAATGAATCAACAGCACAGTGCTGCACCATTACAGAGGCAAGGAAAAGAGGCAGAGGTGAAGGGAAGTCACGAAATCAGAGCTGCATTACTCAGCATGATGAGTTTGTCATTGCAGCACGATCCACCACCTGAGTCACAGGAGTAGAATTCATTCCACTTAAATTTAGACCTCTAAAATGTAGAATCTTATGTCTGGCCATGCAGATTCAGCTTCCTTTACAGTCTGTGATTCATCTGGCCTCTCTCAAACACTATTGTAGATTGAATCACACTCTGGTTCTTCCTATTTTTCTGCATTGGCAACAAAGGGAGCTGACGGTGACTACTTCATCCAAAGCCAGACATCTCAACTCTACATGCCAAAATAAGAGCAAAGGAATCCCACTCTGGGTATTGTCATTTCTCCCTAATTGAAGGGCTTAAAACTTTCAAAGCAGAAGGACAATGACAGCTGAATTTGTGGTGGGGCTTTTCATGCCAACATTCAGAGACTGTTCCTTTTCTGCCAGCTCACTCAGTTTAATTCATGGGAATGTCCAGAAACAGGAACCCCTGGAGCACTGCAAAAAAATAAGCCAGGCTCTGGCATTTCTGTAAGCAACCAGCTCTTAATTGTTTGACCAATACCAGAATTGTGCAGTAACCATATGCATCGAGAGGTTTGTGGAGGTTTCTTTGTCACCCATGTACAAACCCCCATCAGGGTCTAGGGTTTCTGCAGAGGTTTGGATACAAGAGCACAATGCCAAACTACAACTCTTCTCAGAGTGTATGAGGAATTTATAATGAAACTGACCTTAAGTGTAATTTGGGTCAGGAAGGATCAGAGAACCAGAAAAGGTGGATTAATGCTGATCAAGTAGGAGATGTATCATGGGCATGAGGCAAACCCTCCCAAGTTCTGGAAAGAGCAGGAGCATGCTGGAAGCAGGACTGATGGGAAAACCACAGGAATGGGGGTTTCTGCACAGAAGGGACAAAATTACCCTGGGAGGAAGCTGCAAAGAAGCTGTGAAAATGGAGACAAAATAACTCACAAGGCCCTGCATGTTGGATACCCGTGGAGATGTGGGCTCTCCCTTCACTAGGAAATAGATGAAAAATGGTTAGAAATTAGGCTTTTATCATTTCAGCTCCCCAGCCCCTCAAGTATTGCCAGTTGAGGGCTCTGAGGCAGAGCAGAGCCAGGAGGGAAGGAAATGTCTTGGGCTGTGCCCAGGGGCTGCACTCAGACCCCACAGGGCTCTGGCAGGGCCAGGAGGAGAGCGCTGGGGAAGGAAGTCTTATGGCAAGGTCAGACAGCAGCTGTCTCCAGGAATGAATCCAGGAGCAGCATCCTCCTGGGATGGGCCAGGAGGATCTTGCATTGACTGACTGCCCTTCCTGAGTTCGGGAGGAAATTAATCTCCCACCGTGGGCTCCAGTTTATTTTTACATTGCAAGTTAGCCCAAAGGGAAAAAAAGAAAATCATAAAAAAAGTTCTATTCCCTAAAAGGAATCACAAATTTCACAGCGACCTAAGGAGATTAGTCAAATCCCTGTGACCGTCAGCAGTTTCACTTAGGTCAAAGCCTGGTATAACTCAATCTCTGTGAAAAGGGAGGAGTGGTGTGGACTGCCCAGCTCTGCAGGCTGGTCAGCCTCTCCAAGAGGGCCCTTCTGCAATATCTGGAGAGAAATCCCTTTTGCAGTCCCACAGCAAACAGTCAGACTGACCCGGAGTGCAGACTGTGTAAGGGAGCGTTATCTCTTGCAGATACCACAGTGAGACCTTCCAAGCTGGGAAGCAAGAAGAGAACCAATTTCCCAGGCTGGGAGACATCAAAGGCTGTGTGAAACCTTCCGAAAATGCTCACCCTGAATTTCTCATGCATGGGTGGGCATATGGCATAGCTCTCCATAGGGTCAGGGAAATGTAGAAAGTGGAGCAGTCGGGTTCTGATTCGCCTCTTGCTCTGGGGGAGAAAATGAAGAGAATTTAGCTCAAAACCTAAAAATAAATATACCACCCATAGGTTTGGCATTGCAAAAATTGGCCTGAGTTAGGTAACCTAAGGCATTTTTTGTATGAAATCATTTCCATCCCGTGGCAAATGTGTCTGGGTTAATGGGCTCACAGAAGCATCAGCCCTTCAAGCTGTGCCTCAGACTTCATCCAGGGGATCAGTAATGTGGTGGTGCTGCTGCTGCAATGCACTCGGTGAGCAGAGAGGCATTGGAGAAATAAATTGAGGCCAAACTTTTGGATTTGGAAATGTTCAAGACCAGGTTGGATGGGGCTTTGAGTAACCTGGTCTAGTGGAAGATGTCCCTGGCCCTTGCAGAGGGGTTTCAACAAGATGATCTTTAGGGAGCCTTCCAGCTCAAATCATTCTATTCTATGATTACTCTGAGAAATTGCTCATACTCCACAGTTAAAAAGAAAAAAAAAAAAAAGCTTCCTTTGCAGTGAGAGGAAGGGGCCTCTTGATAGAAAACCCAGCAGAAAGTCTCCTGCTCTGTTGTGCAAATACAGAATTTGCTTTATATGGTATCATGAAGCCAAAAAGGATAGGAAGTTCCAGTGTCCTTCCTCCACTGCAGAGACGCAGGAGGCTTTTGCAATTGTTTCTCTCTCTCCAACAAAGTTGTTGGTGCAGTTCTTAAGAGAAATAACAACTTTTGCAATTCTTAGCACTCTCTCAGAGACACTTGCTCTCTCTTTGTGGCTTCTCCATCATTTGAACTCTTCCAGTAGTATCAGACCTGAAATTTTCAAAATTACGAGTCAGGAACTAGAAAATCCTTACACTGATTTAGAAACTAAAAGCGTAAAAACAAAACAGCAAGAGACACCTCAACTGCAGGGACTTTTGAGTTGCTTCTGATCTTTGAGCTTCTAAAACCAAGAGTGGGACAGTCCCACTGCACTTTTTCTGAGTACCATCACACCTGCTGTTTCATTCCTGGTGTTGAGTTGTCTTCAGAAAGAAAGCATCTTTCTGCCTTATCAATGTGCAACATTTAGCACCAGGTGGTCTTCAGGCAGGATGCATCTTCTGGGCACAGAAAAAATGAGCATGAATTGCTACAATGAGCTATTTTACCTACAAAATACATAATCCCAGAGTATGGGAAGAAGTGAAGACAGCAGCTGGGATAAGGAAGACAGAGAGCATCATTGTCCATCACAGCTGGCAACACTCTCACTCTTCAGTATTTGCTACTGACCCAGTGAGAGCTTTTCTGAGGGAGAAAAGGAACAATAAATAACAGAGAATGATAGACTTATAGAATGGTTTGGGTTGGAAGGGACATTATAGATCATCTCGTTCCAACTCCCTGCCATGGGCAGGGACACCTTCTACTAGATCAGATTGCTCAGGGTTCCATCCAACTTGGCCTTGAACACTTCCAGGGATGGAGCAACCACTTAGTCATCATCATCATCAAATATATTGCTCATCATCAACTCATCAGAATATCCTCTGCTATTCCTCTAACATCAGGGTGACCAAAAGCATGAGTTTGCACTAAGTGGGCTCAGATTAGTCAGAGGTAACATGGCCCTTTGCTCCTGATGATTTCACCAACATGATATTTGTTCTCATGCCTTTCTCCAGCCTCCACCTCCCTCAAAAAACCTGGAAATGCACTTTCCCTAACTGGAAACACACATTTCATAGTAACATTTTCCAGACCACTTTGCAAGAGGTAAAGTGAGACGAATTTTTTCAGCACAGCTCTTGTACAAGCTCACAGCTCTTACCTGGCCCTTCCTGTCTGTATCCTGACATATTCCTTCAGTAATCTCCAAGTACTCTTGGCTTCATCTTTTTGTGGTGTTTGTTTCTTTGCCCTTCTTAAATAAACTATTGGCAGTTCCTATGGTAACATGCCTCATTCTTTCTCTCTCCTCCCTAAAAGTCTCTTCCCATTTAACAGGCTTTTAAAAAGGCTCTATTTATACTTTCTTTTGTTATCCTGCTCCTGCTCCCTTGCAGTCAGACAAGGGCAGGCACGGAGCAGTGTATGCACTACCCTGTGTTACTAATAATGGCCATCCATAAACACGAGAGCGAGCCGTGGGGATCAAAGCTGTGACCTTCATCGGGAGATGCTCTGCTTCCCGAGCAAAAAGAAAGGAAACCTGAGACACGGCTGGCTCAGGAGGGAAGCACTGTTTGCAGTGCCATCCCCACCCTCCCACTCTCCGGCAATGAACTGACGGGCTGCGAGCCCCCCAAACCAGCATGTGTCTCTGCAGGCAGCTTCCACCTCCCCTCTTTCCTCAGTGTCAGACATTCATCTACATTACCAGTAATTGGATAAAGAGAAAAATATGAGCTGTGTTTCTTTTTGCTTCCTATTCCATGAAAAGCTCCCTTCCTCTCTGTGCTTTTTCATTTTAAATCTCAGTGCTATTACCGAGCATCAAGGTTTATTTTCTTAAGGTTCATCATATAATTTAAATGCAGATTACAACTTATCTTAACCCTTAGCTGAAGCAGTAGGTGGATTTTTACGATGACAACTCATTGTTTCTCAGGCATTTCTCCTAATGAAAAACAAAGGGTCTGAAACAGTCCAAGTACAATTTGGTTCCTTTCTCCATCGAGAGGTTTCACTTGCACAGGCAGGCTGGTGCCAGAAACCACACGTTTTTTGGTCATCTTTAGGCTGTTCCAGGAAACATATTGTCAACAGATCTCAATTTTTCAGTAGGAAAAGCAAGTAGAAGAATGATTCCCAAGCCTTCCCCTTTTTTTTCTCCATTGCCATAAAGGCAACTTTCAGGGCTTCTTTATTGATGAAGAATGACCCCTAACAGTTGTAAATTTTTTTTTTTCCTTACTTGTGGTCTCTCCTCCCTGGCCAGCACAAAGTGCGATGCCCTCAAAGTGCCACTGCAGAAAGGGTTAAGGTATCTCAAACTGCAGCCTCAATAAGCAGCTCGCAAAAGTGTCCTGTCCCCAGGGTAGGATCAGTGTATGAGAATTTGCTCAGATCATTTAATGTTTGTAACTTGATTTCCTGCCGGAAAGCTTCAGTGGGAGGAGTTTCTGCTGAACCAGACAGAACTAGAGCTATTTCCTTCTCCAGATTGCTTGTGCATGTCCAGTCAAGCTCAACTGAATTAATAGCAACCGGCTTGTTTCCCCCACACACCCCTTCCCATTCACCTTTTGCAGTGAAAATACGGGAAGTGAGTGATAATCTTGCTGTCAAGGGCTTCAGGAGATGGGATGATCCCACAACCTCGGAAAGTCCCGTTCGTTCTCTGCACCTCTGGTCCACTTCTTTTTAAATTCTGGAGAAAGGATGCTCTAATGACCTAGCTCCTGCCCTACTGATTTCCTACATGACCTTGGGAAAATCACTTAACATTTGCCTGCCTCCATCTTCCATGAAATGGAGAGGAAATCATGAGAAGGCTCCGCTCACTCTGCTGCCACCACCAGTGTTAAACCATGGACCATGAGGACTGAAAATAGAATTCTTTCCACTTTAGGCTTAAAGACAAGCTGCTATTTTCTCCTGAAAAGTGCAGATTTGTGTTGGGTCACCTGTGTTGGAAGTTGAAGCACTTCTGCAAGGAAAAAACAGCCCTGTTACCCGCCACCACTCTCCCAACTGCAAATTGACGCATTCATCCTCAGTCTTGGCCATCCCAGGAACAATGAGATTCTTTCACATTCATCTCTGAACGCAACCAGACCTCTTGGGAAAGACCAGATCCTGCTCCAGGTGCTTGGTTTTTTACCAAATTTTTAGGTTTCATCGAAGTAGTCTGAGCTAAACCCCATCAGAAATGCTTTCATCTATACTGAGAACATCTACAGTGGGGTGAATGCAGGACCAGCCAAGCGAGATCCTATGGATCTCATAGGCTGGGCCCAGATATTTACCCCGTGGACAGTCTCAGGTCTCTACTGGTTTGAATGGTGTCAGTTCAATGTATTTGATGTTCAGTTGGTAATCCAGACACTTATTGAGGTGAAGGTGGGCAAGCCCCCTTCCCTCAGTCAATTTTCAGCAGCACCATTTGAAAATCCTCCCCCAGGTAAACAGCAGAGTCACCTCAAAAAAAGAAATTAAACACTGTGGGTTTTCTTCTCTAACAGGACCAAAGAGGAAATTCCTCTGAGACACAGAGAAATTTCTAAGTGCTGTGTTTCTCACCCTTTTCCAGTTGCTGTCTCCACACCAGCCTGTGAGCCCCGGCGCTAGATGCCTGGGGCAGCACCCTCTCCCCCCACCCAGATAGCATCACGCCCTCAGGATGTGTCTACACTCCCAGGAGGAGCTGGTTAAGCAGAATAGTCCTTTCCTTAGGCCTGGCTAAGTCTGGAGGCCTGGGCGTGAGACAGAAAGTAGGCACAGTTCCTTATCATACAAGGAAGATTATGCAAGAATGTCCTGTAATGAGGAAAACGAAGGTGCTTTGAATAGGTATGTGGGGTTGGCTGCAGGTAACTTCTGGCAGCAGTGGGGCTCTTGCAGCGTGGACCAGCCCTGGTTTCCAGTGCCAGATGATGTGGGGCAACCAGCTGCCCCACACCAACCTTCCTAAACTAAATGATCAGTTCAGCTTCTTTCACCAAAAAAAAAAAACCAAAAAAAAACCACACACACAAAATTTGAAGACAATATCAATGAAGGAACCATCACCAGGACCTAAAACTCAAAATCTTTATCTGCTACTTCATCCTCCTCTCTGATTGCTGGCTCGCGTGCATGGGAATGCAACGAGCATGGTTTCATTTTCTTAATTGCAATCATCCTGCAGACCACCTTCAGGCACGCTGGGGACCACCAGTAGAGCAGGGACCGCATGTGAAGAAGCCCTGCCCTGGGAGACCCATCCCGCCTTCCCTGATGTGGTTAAAATGCCATTCCAGATCGTGGTGCCTGCAAGGATTTAACGATGTTCTCAGCCCAGAGGAGAGCCCTGGACTGTGCCCTGTGCCTGAGAAAGCAGGGCTGAGCTCCAGCTGTGTAGGAGGGCAGCTGTAAGGAACCAGGATATCTGCAGTGGTGATAGAGTTCCCTTCATAGCCTACCCCATCTTTTTCACATGCAAGTGCAACCTTGGAGTGAGTCTCTGGACCGAGCTCTTTCTGTTCTGAAGCCTCCATGGCTATTAATACCTGGGGAAGCTGTGAAGTAGGCAAACACGGTTTTGATGAGTGTGGGAAAAAGAAAGGCGTTACCACATATGAGTGAACTTCAGTTTCACTCGTGCTGAATTAGTCAGTGCCTTCAAGTGAATTCCAAGTGCTGGTCCAACTACTAAATGACTCTTCTTGAAGAGCTAAGTGCTCCATTTTTAGTTCCTACTGAAGGAAAAGCTAAATTTAAAAAATAATATTTGAATCAGAACTATTGCAAAGACTTTGGGGTAGGATTCTTTTTATGTGTTGTTTTGGGGGTGTTTTTTTCACATTTTTCAACCTTTTTTAATCTCTCCCAGAAAGAAAAAGTAACCAGTAATCAACACAAAGCAGTTTTTGGGACTTCTGCAAGCTGGAGAAAACAAGGTCGCTTGTCATGCCCGTGAATGTGATGTCTAAGTCAGGAAACCTCACCGAGATGTTGCAGCTCCAGAGGAACATGATGCCATAATTGCCTCACCAAAGGACCAGAATACGTGGTGTAGTGGGTCGAGACACAAGCCCCAGCAGCTGAGAAATTCAGTGGAGGACTTGCTCAATTTGAACATTTAGTGGATGGGAAGGAGGTATCAGTGCTGGAACATCAACACTGACATCTCAAGAATTCATGTTTCACTTCCTACCCTGGAGGAGTGGTTCCTTCTGCAACCTTTCCAACCCAGAATTATCACTTTTCTGCTGCTTCCCCCTCTAACACAGTGGCTGTGAGAAGTGCTGTCTGCAGGTGGCAAAAAGCAGAATCATTTTTTCCATCACTGTTAATGGTGTCCTGGCTTGAAGAAAGTTGAGTTTGGCTGAAATGGAAATGACAGAAGTGGCAGGGAAAAAAAAGATTAGAGAAATTTAGACAAAGCAGGTGTATGGATTGCATTTCTATTCTTTCTGCACGCACAGAGGCTGCGTGGGCTAGATCCAGGAAAGTGTCCCAGCTGTAATACAAGCACTTTGACAAGCACACATTAAAAGATAGCCAGGCTTTTCACTAACACTAAGGAAAACACAGCCCACTGGGATTAGCATCTGTGCAGAGGTTACAATCCTTCCACATTGCTTTTCAGTGCATTAGGCTGAAAAACATGCTCAAGGATGCTCATGTGCACAGGAGATTGTCGATATTTGTGCTGAAAATCCATTCAAATTCAGAAATTACAGCTAACATGAAGCCTACTTGATCCTCTTAAAGCTGTGACCCGAGTGTGGAAAGATTTCTCTTTTTTTGCTTTACTAAAATACAAAGAAGCAAGGCAGAGGCTTGACTGAAGATGGATTCAGGCTTGCCAGGAGACCTGAAGGTGTTCCCCAGTTGCATTGCCCATCAATTTTTAATGCCTCCATTTCCCCTTCAGCACACAATGGACAAAAGCTCCCCTAGTCAGGATATTCTCTGATTCTGTGGTGCCAAGAGCATCAGCCAAACTGGTACGAATTTGCACCCCCAGCCAAGAAGCAGCACTCCCGGGCACAACAGCCCTTCAGCCTCACCCATGCAAGAGGGATCAAGCTGGGTTTGACAGCACTTCTGAGGGAATGTGGTGGAGCCTCATGCTGTTGGCCCTTTTTCTTCTGCCAGAGCTGTCAAGCTGAGGTTGTGCTCGAGCGCTACGATTTGCCATGTGACATTTCAGATGGGAAGCAAAAGAACAGCTTTGCCAACCACCACTCTCAGGTTCTCTGCTAAATAAAAACCAGATTACTGACATTTGGTGTGTCTGAGAGAAAGGCGGGCCTGTCATTTTTAAAAACAATAAAGGATGCAGAAAAACAAACGTGCTTCCTCAGAGCCAAGCGCAGTTCCCCATCGTGCCTGGAAATCCCCATGGAAGGGAAAGGCATCATGCTGTTCTAACAAGAAAAGATTTCACCAAAAATACCCAAACAAATGCAGCAACTGCAATATTTTTCTTTTGGAATTTTTTGTTGTTTTAGTTCTCAGGTTTTTTGGCTTTTAAAGAAAGCAGTCACAGGCAGACTTCTCTGTGGGTCCCACCATCACCAGTGTTAGCAGGGGCACCTCTGCCCTCCAGAGCTTTCCCTGGGCTTTGCCAGACTGATTTTAGCACCACCAAGAGTCACACTCTGAGTTTTCATTAAAAAAATGTTGATGTGAAAAACAGATCATTTTCTCACTTGAAAAAGTAGCAGGGAGTCAGACAGCAGAATGTAAATGTCAATAGCAAGGGAAGTCACAGGTTTTTTTCTGTTCTCAGCAGACTTCTTTGCAAGGTGTGAATTTGCTGATGCCTAACCAAGGTGAACTTATGCTCTGCATCGAGAGGGGAAGGGGAAGGAGAGAATGAAAATCCCTTTCATCCAGCAGTGCGTTTCAAACTTGCAGACACCAAATGTCTTGAATATCCTTTGAAATCAATCAACAGATTCCAAAGTTTTTATCCAAGGTTCCATTTTATATATTTACACATGTAACACTGTTAGTCGCGTAAGATTCATGGTGTTAAGAAACTTTGGTAAATTTTATTTATTTCCTTTACTCTTTTGAAACTGATATATGCCAAATCAGCCTTTCTCAAGTCCTGCTGGAGGACTTGCTGTAGGTCCTAACAGGTTGGGATGTGTTGTGAAACAGCCCGAAGCTGTGTCAGGGAATGTTTAGGTTGGATATTAGGGAAAGGTTCTTTAGCCAGAGGGTGGCTGAGCACTGGAATGGGATCCCCAGGGAAGTGGTCACAGCACCAAACCTGACAGAGTTCAAGAAGCATTTGGACAACACTCTCAGGTGTGATCTTTGGGGTTGTCCTCTGCAGGGCCAGGAGTTGAACTCCTGAGGAGTTTAGCTGAGGATATTCTATGATCTATGCTTCCAGGACATCCCTTAACCAGAGGGGAGGACTACATACTTTGAACAATGTTCTCAAAAACATAAAGAACTCTCAGACCATTCTGGTTTAGAGGACACCAGTTTAGCACCTTTCAGGGAATAGGTAAAAATATCCTTAAAATGCAGTAACATCTGAGCATGTCCTGACATTCATCTCTACGTGTTTGTGTCTCCTGAGGAATCACCTCAGCCCTCTGTGACCCCAAGCCCCCTATTATTCTTTTCATTTTTTGAAGCCCTTGGCTGCCTCTGCAGTGACTTCTGCTAAGAGAGTCCTCGACAAGTTAGAAATAAATGAAAACTTGCAATGGCCTCAGGTGCTCTGCTCCTGTTCCTTTGAATTTATGGTTGTTTTTTACACCATAGATCTAGACATGGGTTGTAGACACAAAGGTTGACAACCTGAGGTGAGGCCCTTGGCTATAAAGTGACAGCGGCTCCTGAACTGTGCCAGCTTGAGTCTGTGACACTGACCCCTGTGCCTCACACGTACTCATGACCACTAATGGGAGATGTTAAATATATCCTGTATAGCCTCAGGAATGGGCAGCCTCCTCCCTTCATCTGTCAGAGGCATCTCCCTCCAGAGGACAGGGGACACTGCTGCACTGAGCCCAGGCTGTGCTGTCTCCCCTTGACTCTGCCCCCAGGCTCTCCTTTGTCTTCCTCAGCTTCCTCTTTGTCATCTTTGTTTTCTCCTTCTTCTTTTCTACTTCCCCTTCTTCTTTCTTCTCCCTCTTCCTTCTTTCTCTTCTTTCTTCTCCCTCTTCCTTCTTCTTTCTCCTCTTCCTGTTTCTCATCACTTTTTTCATCTTTATCTTCTTCCTTCCTCCCCTTCTTCTTCCTCATCTTCCTTATTTCTTCTTTTCCTCCTTCTCTTCCTCCTTGTCATTCACCATCTTCTTTCTTCTTTGTCTTCTTCCTCCTCATCATCTTCATTTTCTTCTTCTTAGAACTACAGAATATTTTGAGCTGGAAGTAACCTTAAAGGTCATCCAGTTCCAGTCCCCTGCCATGGGCTGGGACACCTTCCACTATCCCAGATTGCTCCAAGCCCCATCCAGCCTAGCCTTGGACACTCCCAGGGCCTCAGCACCTCACAGAGAATTTTTCCTAATATCCCATCGAAACCTGCCCTCTGCAGTTTAAAGCAATTCTTGCTTCTCCTGTCACTCCACTCCTTTGTCCAAAATCCCTCTCTAGCTCTCTGGGAGACATTTTCTTTAGACAGTGCAAGGAGCTCTAGGTTCTCTTCGGAACTTTCTCTTCTCCAGGCTGGACACCCCCAGCTCTCCCAGCGTGGTTCCACAGCAGAGCTGCTCCAGCTCCTCTTGCTCCATTTCTTTTTCTCTTTCCTCTTCCCCCTTCCCTCATGCGCCCCTCACCCCTTGACCCCGCCCACTCCCTCAGGCCCCGCCCCTTTCCCGGACCCGCCCATCCATCCTGAGGGCCACGCCCCCTCCGCCGTCTGTTCCCTCCCCATTGGCTCCTGCGGGCGCCACGTGACGTGGCGGCGGCGCGCGCGGGGGCGGGGCCGGGTGCGCGGGCGCGCTCGGGGCGGCGGCGGTGGCTGCATGTGCGGGCGGGGGGCGGCGAACGGGGCCGGACGGGCGGCGAGCGGAGCCGGGAGCGGGGCGAGCGCAGCCCAGAGGAGCCGAGCGGAGCCGGCGGGCAGGTCAGTGCGCGGCCGCGGAGGCGGGCGGGCGAGGGGAAGCGGCGGCGGTGGCCGCACGTGGGTCCGCCCGCGCAACAATGCGGGCGGGAGGGGTCCGTGCGCCGCCGGCTGCAGGGCCACCGCGGCGTGCGGAGAAGGCGATGTCCTCCCGGAGCGGGATGATGGCTCCGCTGCAGCCATCCTGGAGCTGTGGTGGGGGGCCCCCAGCGAGGCTACAGCACCTTCAGATTGAGCCCACAATCAAGGGAGGGGAGCTACAGCCCCGGTGTTTGGGGTCACGCACGCTACTCCTCCCCGCCACAGCCCCGCCGGGAGCCACGCGCGGTGCCGCAGTCCCCCACCCCGTGGTGCGGACACGGAGCATCCCGGCAGAGCCCATCCCGCCGCGCTCCGTGGGTGGCATGCAGCGTGGCCACTGTCAGGGCTCCGGGGGCCTCTCCACCGCCGTCCGGGGCCGGACGCAGCGATCGGTGTCGCAAGGGGCCCAAGGGGGGAAGCGCCGTGTTGCAGGCTGTCCGGTCTCGCCATCCCTAAGGATGTTTCCCTCTTCGCCAAACCAATGGGGCTGCCCTGCGTCGGCAGCTGCGGCAGGCATGACCTCTGCTGGGTCCTGCTTGGAGCAGGCTGCTGAGGGAAGTGGTGGGATCGCCATCCCTGGAAGCGTTCAGGAAACATGTGGCTGTGGCCCTTGGTGACACGGTCCAGTGGTGAACGTGGTGGTGGTGAATTAATGGTTGCGCTTGATTATCTTGGAGGTCTTTTCCAACGTGGATGATTCAGTGATTCCCTATTTGTGCGTGTCTCATTAGGCTAACGAGCCATTCCTGGCTTTGCCATCGCGTGGGGGCTTGGGAATGCCGGTAGTTCCCATTCCCTGGGCAGGCAGGTCACAGAGCAGGAGGACACCCCATGCCATGCCTTTCTCTGCCGTAGGTAAAGTGGATTTTCGCATGCGACTGGAATTACTAATCCAAGCAATTAGCTGGAATCTGTCAAGTTTGTGCTGCTGCCAATTTCTCCAGTTCATTTGGTTACAGCTTCATCTTTCTGCTCAAAGGAACTGAAATGTAAACGGGGCAACCAAGTGTCTGGAGCTGTTGGGTTGGGTTTATGTGCATCCTTGTGGGCAAAGGAGGATCAGCAAGGAAACTGAGTCTTAATGAAGTCGTATATTTGTTGGCAGCAATGGGAAAAGAGTAATGTGGATAAATGGGGCTAGTGGCTTGCTTGTATACGAAATGTCATGAATCTCCCTACCAGGCTGTGAGCTGGATTTAAATTCCACTGTTGCAAGGATCACTGATTTTTCTAATCACATTGTTGCTAATAGTGTACATTAAAAACGCTGCAGGTGGATTTAAAGCTGAGGACCTTGTGGGCTCACTAATATTTATATACATCCAGGGACTTCACAGTATCTTGTCATTTGGCTTTAGAGTTAACAGCTTGGATGCTGGCTGGCAGGCGCTGACACAGCCACTTTCGGGGGATCTCAGATACCCCCAAATTTCACACTTGGGCAAGTGAAGAGACTTTTAACCTTTGGTGAATGCTCCAACCTGGAATTTCTTTTGGGAATATTAAACCTTGAGTTTTGGTTAACTTGTGTCAAAGATGTGTGCCATGAACCATCACCCTGTTGTCTCTGCTTAGGGAGAGGGCTGATTGCAGAAGCAAAAAGCTTTCATTACAGCTATATTATTTTTATGTGTGCCTTGATAGCTCAAAAATCACTTGGCTTCCAGTCAAGGCGATCCTGGGTGAGAAGTATCTTCTGGGATTGGCCTGTTAAGTGCATTTCTTTGATTTGACAGCTGAAGTGCCCAGAGAAACATCAAAAACCCCAACATTAAGGCATGTTTCCAGCTTCATCATCCCCTGCGAGCCATGGAAATCAGTGGCTTGAAATCCAGCAGCACTTGATGTTAAAATAGCAAACAGTAAACATCGTCTCCTATCAATAACTTTAATTATGGTTTGGGTTTTGTCTTAAATAGACACACATTGTCATAAGGAATCAAAGTTTAGCATCCAGACGTGCTCAGTGGGGTGGTAGCGTCTTTGGACAGGGTGTAACACGCTTTTATAGCATAAATTAAAATTTAAAAAGGGGTTTAGCAGCGTAGCATGCTGTTGTGTAAGAGAACTGCCAACTTTTGGGCTGAGACTGCGTGGTTTCTGGGCATCGTGTGCTGCGGCGTGTTGGTGGGTGGTGTTCCCGAGCATCTTTGGACGGGGAGAGCAAGTTTTACCATTCTGCAGCTGAACCCTGATGGAGTTTTTCAACCATAAAGCGAGGTGCAGAGAAGGCTTGGTGTGTGCCACAGATAGCCAAACTGAAAGCAAAAATAAACACCCGCGAAAAGCTGGGTTTTTTTGGTCGTTGACAGAAAAGGAAAGTGCCGGTCTAGGAGCGGGTGTGAAGTCCCGTGTTCGTTACGCTCCTAATCTGGAAAATACAGACTGTGGCACATGGCAGCAGCGTGCATGGCTAATTTTACATCTTGTCCTTTTCCCTTTCTGATTTAACCCAAAATTAAGGAAGGGAAGCAGCACCCATTGGCCTATTAAATGTTCGTTTTTGCCAAGTTACGCCACTTTGCGAACACGAGACACGACCGGATTCCTGTGGCAAGGAGCCCTTAAAATTTCAACAGCTCTACCTATAAATATAGTCACCGTGAAAGGCAATCCGGCTTTAAAAGAAAAAAAAAAAAGCAACCATACTCTTTTTTTAGTCCCACTGTATCTGCCTGGCTTTAGTGCCATGCGATGCATCTCGAGCCGGGCGGTGAAGCTGAGGCGGTGTGGAACATTCAGTCTCCTGATTCCTCTTGCTAATTTATGTGAAGAATGGGGGCAAGCAGAGAAAAATAAATTCGTTTTGGTTGTCCTGAAGGTTTCTGGAGACGGGACAGTTGGGCTGGATCTCTGCAGCCACATCATGGGATGTGAGAGGGACCTTTGATGATTGCTTGGTCCTGATGAGTTCCCAGGAACTGCTGCACTGTGGGGCAGTGCAGGATGGAGCCTGAAGCATCCCTTGGCTCTAAAGCAATGTCCCAGATGAAAATTAAAGGGAAGAAAAAGAAGCTGGCTGCCACCTCACCCCAGAGGTGTCTGGGCTCACCCACTGCTCTCTGATGCAACCACAGCAGCTCACGGAGCTCGGGGGCTGGTTTTGGACATGCCCAGGGTTGCCCAGGGACAGGCTGGCCTCAGCAGTGGGTACAGCATGTTCTGGGCACTCCTCCAGGCCAGTGGGACCCCCCAACAGCCCCAGATGATGTAATGGGATGATGGCCACTGGCACACCTGGTGGAGAAGACAGCATTGCCTGCAGGGCTGGGATTTAGGTGGAGAAGCTCCAAGGGGAGGATGGTTTTGCAGCTTAGTGATGCTCTTCAGCATGCCCTGCGTTTTCATGGCAGAAATCCACCTTTGTACCCACAGCAGCTGGGTCACCTTGCTGTGCCAAAACCTGCTGGGTATGGTTGGGATGGGGCACAGGCTGGGAAGCGTGTGGGAGTGGGGAGGGAGAGCTCAGCTCGGGGAATTGCTGTGTGTGCACTTGGGCGAAGTGCTGAGCCCGGGCTGCGCGGGAGCTGCAGACAGAACCCACACGTGACCGTCTGAATTTCAGATGATTGCTGGACCACTTTGCCAACAGCCTCTAGCAGCTCATCAGCTGCAATATCGCTTCTTCTTTTCCCCCTTTTTTTTATTTCCTTTCCCTTTCTCCACCCTGCCTGATTTCTAAGCTGAAGCAGGAGGGATGAATAGGACACCAAGGGTGGCTGCAGCTGTGCAGGGTTTGTATCCAAATGGTTTCCTGGAAGGCAAGTTTTTTTGTTGTTTTTCAATCTTAAAAATATTTTTATAGCGAGTGTCTCGTATCGGGGCTGTTTGGATGTCAGGTTTAGTTTCCCATGACATGGAGTGATTAGAGGAGGGAGGGGAAGGAGGCGCTGGGTGCTGCTTTATGTGCAGATCCCTCTGCAGCAGTATCATTGCCTATTGATGGTAAATGTGTTCCCTCTCATCTCTGCGATAGTTCTCCGAGATTTCCTCTTTTACGTCACTGCAGTTAATAAGATGTTTAACTTGGGAGCTGGGGGCGATGTGCTGCGTTATCGTGTTGCAAGGAACAGGGGGGATGACGAGTTCCCGTGCAGACTTGTGCTGGGAAGATCCTATCAATGCTCGGGAGAACAGCTGGGTTTGGAGTCAAACCATTGCCTTTCACCCTTAATGAACCTGACCTGGCTGCATCTCATTTTTTTTCATAGCAACAATGATTATTTTCCTTCTAATACTGAGAGAGGCAACTCAGTCCTTTCTGTCTGCTGCATTGCTGGAGTCAAGGGTGCACCTTGATTTTTTTTTTAAGCAGATTGTGTCTGCCTGGCTGAACTTAAGGTCTTTTTTTCCTGTTTTTGGGGGTCCACTGAAGCATTTTATGAGAGCACCTGATGGCTTTTTTTTGGTGATGCTGCAGGTGCAGTAACTGCAGAGCCAGAGCCCTCTCCAGGAAAGTCCTTGACTATGTGTTCTGTGTGTCACTGGTTGATTATAGAGTTAAGAAAGTGTTGCTGTTGTACATGCCTTGACCAGGAATAGCCTCCCTCCTGCCACAGTTTGCAAGGCCAGCTCATCGAGGGCAGGCGAGTTGGTCAATAAACGCTCCAAGCGGCACCCTAGGGAGTTGTGAACCAAAATGGGAACACTCGTGTCCTTCAGCTCCTCCTTTCTTGCCAAGTTGTTTTCTACCCCCAGCTCCTTCTCCAACTTGCCACTCAAACCCTCTTCGTTCTGCTGTGTTTTTCCACAAATGTTTTTCAAGCGTGACAGGAGGGAAAAGAAAGCCACGAGTGCTGCAGGGGGCTGATGCCTATCAGGACAGCCCTTGCCTGTGGCTTTGGGGGCCCCATCACTTCAGTTACCTGGTGGCTGCAGGTGGGTTCGCATCTGGCAGCTGTTGGGCTTGGAGTTGCCTCTGTCTGCCACCAGACCCAGCCCAGCCTCTGTTCCACGGCTCATTCCCAGGGCTTGAGTCAGGCAGGGTGGCCGTGGTGTCCCTGTGTGGGTGTGGAGGGGAGAAAAGCTCCATAACCCTCTCAGGGAAATAGGGACATGGAGGATGTTTGCAGGAGGAACAACCACAGCTCTGGTGGTGGCATTTTCCAGCCTTCCATCAGGACCTGTCGCTTGCAGTCCTGATGACATTTAGCTGCTGACTTGCTGACACTGATTTTGTTCAATAACCCGTTTCTTTATAAGACTAAAATGATGCTTAAAAAACATGCCACCAAGAGGTTGGGATGTTGATTTGGTTTTTGGGAGGCTGTGAGCCAGTTCTGCTTTTGCTCTGGGGAGGAAGCAACATGGTTGGGTGCAAATTTCACCCCTCCTGGGAACAGACCCTTAAAAGATAACCCTGCCACATCCCAGCTCACACCCTCACTGCTGCATGTGGGAGTCAATTTTTCTCACTCCTGCCACGCACAAGAGCCCCTCTCTGTGCTTTTGCTGCAAGCTGGGACAAGGGGAATTTTGGGTGCAACTCCAGGCAGTGCTGGCTTGGCACATGTCCCCAAGTGTCCCAGCTGGGCGGCTGCCCGGGGCCCCCTTCATGTGAACAGGGTCAGCAGCTGGGAAATAGCAGAGCAAAGTGCCTCCCTGGTAATTCCCAGCTGCCGTTAAAGCGGCTTTAAAATAAATTCCCTCAAAGAGCAATTCCAAGTATTTGAGGGTTTGAACTTTTCTGGAGAAGGGTTTGGGAGCTGCCGCTACCGCACTGCACCCTGGCATGCCGGGGAAAGTCGCCAGGGCAATTGCTCTGATTATCCCAACGTCTAAAAAACGCCTTTTTGATGTCTATATGATGTTTATTTATTAGCTGCATGTGCAACACAACTGTTGGAAGTGGGGCACTGCTGGAAACAAAGATGTGCTGACCTGGGAAGATGGGTGGCTGGGCAATGTTCTGGGCTGGAGGCAATGCCCAAGGCTCAGTGACCCTCACTGTGCCATCCTACCTGGCCACCAGCGCTTACCCAGGGGTGCAGCACAGCCTCGTGCCCCTCACCACACATTCCACAGCCTGCTCTGCTTGGTAACATGGGCACAACAGAAAACAAACTTTGCAGCAAGCTTTGCTCTCCCAGAGCCCCTGAAGCTTGCTTAAAAAAAAACAAACCAAAACTTTGGAGCAATGTGGTCTTTCTTTTTCTCATGCTCATGAAAATTCTCATACCAGACCAGTAACCTCCTCCTGCCCCCAGTTCATTATTTTTTAAGGTGGTGTTAGGGGGCATTTAAGGGAAGGCTTGTCCCAGCCTCTCTGTTCCCTCCTCTCTTACATCCCGTCATGGCAAATTACAGCTTCATCCGTGCCTGTGTGACAGCCACTAAAATGGGAGGTTTGATCAACAAACTGGAAAGTTGGTCTTATCCCTGAAAGGCTCTGGATGTCCCTGTGCTGGTGCTCCCCAGGGTGATGTGTTGCTGCATCCTGGCTGGTGCAACTTTTTGGTCACGGGAATGTCCCCATGCGGCTGAGTACCCCGAGCTGGGGACAGCCAAGCTTTTCCCTGCAGAGACAGTGCTGGGCTCTTGCCCAAGTCCCCTCTCCAGGGCCCTGGCACCAGTGCAAGTGCAGCGAGGCTGAAGGCTGGTGATTAAACCCATGATCCAGGTCACTCCTGCCCCTCTCAGTGCCCCAGAAAATAAGGGGCTGGAGTATTACACCTCTCTGATCAATTCAGTGGGTTTGGGGATGAACTGAGCTAATTTGGGGTAAAACTACCCTAAAAAAAAATTGCAGCAGAGGATTCTTCCCCACACACCCTTCATTGCAATGGCTAAGCTTCTCCAGGCTCAAACTAATTTTGTTCATGGGCTGACCTTTACTCTTAAAGCTTCTTATTGAACTTTCTATCATATATGTAATTTTTAAATAATTTTTTTCTATGTGGACATGACAGAGCAGTCTCCTGAGGTGGCAGAAAACACATCTTGCCTCTTAAGGACAGGTGGGGAAGCCTGCACGTGCCACAGGGAAGTTAGCTGTGGATGGGACAAACTGGGTGCAGTCCCAGCCCAAAGTTGCATCCATTGGACCACACACTTAGCTCCTTTTTCATTTTTTTTTTCTCTTCCAAACTAATCCCTCCAGCCCCTTAGGCTTTTTTGTTGTTGTTGTTGTTGCTCCTCTCTGAATTCCTTCTAATTTGCAGGCTCACTGCCAGCATCCAACGCGCTATAAAAAGGGGACTTGTTCTTCAAGCTTCCCTCTGGTACAGAGCGTTTGCACAAATAGCACCACGCTTGACAAGTAGGTCTGATTCCCCCTGCTATTACCGAAATGCTCGTGGGGTGCTCGGGGAGTAGAGCTGCTGTCTCAAGACAAGCCAAGCTGAATTTCACACAGGGCCCTGAGCCCAGTTCCCAGCCGGTGTTTAAGCTCCTGTCAGCTGGAAAAACGGAGCTGTGTGTTTTTATTTTCCTCACCATGCAGCCTCCCCCTCTCTCTGAGAGTGAGCGGATGCGGTTGCATCCCTCTGTATCCCACCAGCACAGGTGGGATGTGGCTGTGGCTGCAGTCCTGTGTCCTGCTGAAGGCAGCCCCAGGGCCACCACCAATTTTTGGCTGGTCCTCCCCTTGCTGTTACAAGCAGCCATGACACAAACCCCCTGCCAGCTTCCTTCTTAAAACTAATGAGCTGTTTGACCCTGGCAAGTCCTCTGGGAAAGCTGTTGCCAGAGCCTTGCTGCTCGCACGGATACAAACTGCTCTCATTTCCAGCTTAAATTTATTTGTGGATGACTTGTACCCATTTGGCCTTCTTGTTCTTGTACCCGCACTGGCTTTTAGCTTGGATGGCTCTTTTCCCTGCTCTGGTATTTATTCTCTGGCAGGCTCTACCAAGTGCCGTGGGTCTGCCAACCTAAATAACCCCAGAGCTCCTGGTGGAGCATGGCTGGAGGGGGTGTAAGGGCATCCAGGCTTCCTCATTCCTGTGCTGGAGACAGCCCGAGCAATTTGATTTGCAGCTCACCCATTGAAGAGGAAAATCCACCATGCCACCATGACATCCTCACTGGGAATGGTCCCAGCCTGCAGAAGGACAACCCCAACCATCCTGTTCACTGACAAAGGCTCTCCAATTTGAAACCATTATCTAATTTCATTAGCACACTTCTCTTTTGCAATGCAAAAGCCATTTTGGCAGAAGATGAGCTTTTTTTTCCTGGTGCAGCCTTCAGTAGCACCTTTCCCTCTCCTTTCTGGTTGTGCCAGGGCTCATGTTCCTGCCCATGCTAATCTCAGCCCTGATGGTATGGAGCAGACATTTCCCATGCACAGCTGTTGCCAGGCACTTTGCTCAAAGGCTGAAGTGGATTTAAAATGTGAAAGTTCATCAGGTCAAAATACACATGTGGCTCCTTACCAGTGGTCCTCTTTTAGAGGTGTTGGATCGTCCACAGTGGTCTAGGAAGAGCTGCAAGGTGTTTGCTTTCCCCCCAGGATGATAATTTTTCACCATACTTTTCACTGCTGCATCTTTGCCATGGGTCTTCTTTGCCTTTTATGTGCTTGCTTTGGGAGCTCTTGCTTATTCCTGGTGATGCTGAAATGCTGGCTTATCCATCCCAATTTAGACTTCTGCCTTCTCCTTGGCAGGCAGAACTTGACCGGTACCTTTGATGGAAGGAAGGATGTACCAGGTGCCATCGCTTACCAGCTCCTTATTTCCTCCAAGTTTCTCTTTAGTTACGAACCTTTTTTTTTTTTTTTTTTTTTTTAATTTTTTCATTCTGCCTAATCTAAACTGCACCAGCATGTGTCCATTTGAGGCAGGGTTTTATATTCCCCTGCAGTGTCCTTCCACCATTCTGTGCCTTTGTTAAACCACACGTAAATTAGCATCATCAAGGAGGAGCTGGCCTCTGCAATTAGTAGCAGGATTATTCTCATCTCCCAGTTTCCAGTGAAGCTGCTGGGCTGGTGTAACACAATTCCCACTAATGCTCATCTCCTCTGTCAGGGAGAGCGCTGCTGATGGGGCACTGAGCATCAGCAGAAGATACCAGGAGGAAACCAGCAGACCTCGTTGCATATTTCGACGTTAAGTGATTTTTGGCCCCCAGCTCCTCTCCTCCAGGCCATGGTTGTTTAGCACATCACATTGAGCATTAACTTCCCCTCCTGAATCTTCTCTGAGCAGCCCATGGGCTCCTTCACAGCTGCAGCTCCAGCACAGGAGTGCATCACATCCTGCGCTCATCGCTGGGTTTGCTTTGTGCATCGTGTTTTCTTGCTGCCTAAATCAGCATCCACAGCCTCCAGCACTCAGAGTGGGCACAGCTGGGCATTTTCTGCCTCCAGTCGATCTTCCTTGTTCCTCGCTCCTTGTTTATTTGATTTCTCACTGTATTTAAAGGAGAGGTCAGTGTGTGTTTTGCAACCTTCTCCTTCTGTTACTAATTTTTTAGAAACGAAGGGGAAGGAACCACAAGCAATAAGGAGCCTGAGGTTTGAGGACTGGCTGTTTATTTGTCAAAGCTAGAAATGCAGTGACTGAAGAGGACAAGAGAAAATCCTCAGTGTAGATGTACCTCATTTAAGTTTAGACCTGGGTGGGTCACATTGGGAGTGGGAATGTGGATTTCCTCCTGCTGTAGTTTTAGGTGGAGCTCTTATCACTGCCATTACTGCAAATACCATCTTAGTTTTGCCTTCTGTGCCGCATTTTTGCATCCCCTGGCCTGACTTTGCTACACCATGCCCATCTGATGCTGGGGAATCAGTGGTGCCCATCTCAGTGGAATCATGGCACCCCATGCAGTGGGATTGCATTGCACGTGGCTGATGGCAAGCGGGTGGCAGTAAACTAGTCCTAAGGGTACAAATGCTGCCAAGGAGGCTGGGGTTGGCCATCAGCTGCTGGGAAGAGGGGATGAGGAGCAGCAGGGTGTCTCAGATGCCAAAACCAATAATGTTCAGAAGCCCAAAAGGGACAAAAATAGGTGTCTGGGTCACTCAAGAGGGTTTGAGGACCGCTTAAGATCTTTTCCCTCGGAAGCAGCAATTACCAGATGAAAGGGAATGTCTTTAAGCAGGCATTTTGGAGCATCTGGTTTGTATTTGGCACGTTCACTCGGGGAAGCAGGGAAGGGCTGGAAGGCTGCTGGGTGGGTTGGTGGCTGGGCGAGGCAGAGGGTGTCCTTCAGGGGAGGAGTCTGGTCGCTTATGAAATGCATTTTGACACCAGGAACGTTCCCACATCTCTCCTCTTTTTTGGACTCCATTGTCAGTAACTTTCCAAAGAATTAATGCCGGGCATGAGCTGGATTTCTGCTAGTGGGAGGTTAAAGGGTGTCCCTGCAAGAAGTGGCGCATAGGGGGATGCACATGTGGTTTTCTCTTTAGGTTTCGCCCTTCCTCACTGCAGAGGAGGCATTGGCATGTAATTACTGCCAGCTTTAATCCAGCCAGACCAACTGCCTTTCTGGCAAACCTGAATACAATAGGAGCCAAAGGTTATTGCATGCCCTAAATAAAACCATTACAGCCCTGGGGCCTCACCCAAGCCCAGACCACAAAGCATCCCGGACCGGCTCCATTCAGTTTTTCTGGAAGACTTGGTTTGATGGCAATGACCCATAACTTTTTTTTTTTTTTACTTTTTTTATTCTTACTTCACCCCTGCAAAGCCACCTGCACACTCACAACCACTATGGCACCTGCCAGGAGCAGCACATCTGGCCAGTGTTAGCGAGTCTGCCAGGGATGCACTTGGTTCAGTCTTTTCTTGCTAAAATCATTAGTGGCTTTAATTGAAAGCAGAGGTGGATGAAGGCACGTCACACAGACACACCACAGCGTGCATGGCTCAGCCCAGCACGTGGCTGTGACCAGTGTCCTCTCAAACTGCTGCCAGATACAGCCCAGTGTTCTGTTCATCCATGGGATGGACTGAGATTTCAGGCAACGTTAGGACCCACATGGCCTGGAGTAGCCACCCCGTGCATCCCACTGTGCTCTTCTCCCAGTTACTGCTTCGAACTGGGATTTATTTTGAAACCTGAGGGATTTTACTCTCTATCCTTGAACAAATGCAGCCCAAAGTGATGCAAATGCATGACCTCACCCCGATCTCAAGAGGTAAATATTGCATCATGATGAGCACGCCCCGCCCCATATCCTTTGCCCCAGTCTGACACACTGTGAGTCCATCCTGGTGCAGGGGCAAACCAGGCCAGGGAGGAGGTATATGCTGGGAAAGGCTTTCTCTTCACCTCCCAGTTTAATTATCAGTGTCTCATGTTTGCAGCGTGATGGACACTGGTTCTGCCTCCATGCAAGGCTGCTCTGGCTTCTGGCATCCCCACAGAGCTGCCAGCAGGAAGAAGTTGCATTTCACAACCCATCTTTCCAGGCTCCCACAAGATTACTGGAGGGAGAGGAATGTGCTAAAGAAAATATCCCAACTGCTGTTAACAGGCACTGCTTTCCTTACCCTTTTCTGGGATGGCCATTCCTTCAGTGGACCAGATACCCTCTTCCAGCTGGCAGCACCTACTGAAGCCAGCACTGTGTCACCTCCCCACATCACACTGGGATGTCTTTGCCCTCCTGGCCTCCCCTTCATGTGCAAATAATTGAAATTGTGATAAGCAGGCTCTTTTATGAAGAAATTCTGCTTTTCCTCTCAGTGCTCCTGGGACTGAGCTCAATCACTTTATATCTGGGCAATAAATCTCCAGGGCACACCCGCCACACAAGGCAGTAATGGGCCTGCCAGATGCTGTTCTATCTGGGTGAAGAGCTCCCAGCCACTGCAGCATCTGTTAATCATTTGCCAGGAGAGCCCAGGCAAGTGAGATAGTCTCAAGTTGAATCCCTTTTGGCCAATCCTTTTGAATCTCAGTGAAGGCATCTGGGCTACCTGGAGCTGAAACAACCTGTGAACCGCAGCAGCCTGTGATCCTTGGCTGAGAGATGCATCCCACACATCTCAGGAGGAAGGTGAGAAATCTTTCTCCTTGGTCCTTCTTCTTCTAAGAGGCGCAAAATCCTCACCAGGCCAAGGCTGAGGTAGCCCTTTTCATTGATCCCACTCATCTGCTTTTGCTTCAAAATCCTGTGAGCATCAGATGATGAGATGTGGTCCTGGGCAGTGAAAAGCACTAGGGAACTTTGAGGTGGTTTGGTGTTGAGTCATCTCCTCCTGGGTGGTGGCATATGGACAAGGCTAAAAGTGGGGATGGCTTTCTCTGATGTTTCTTCTCTGTTGAGTCTTCTTTCAATATTCCACAATCCCAGTCCACACATTTTGCCTCCAGCAAGGAGAACACCTCCGGGTTCTCTGCAGAAGATCTTGTTGCGTCTGGAGGCGATGGTTGTGCTGTTTCACTCATTCTCATTTCTCTCCCAGACTAATTACAAGCCTCTTGGACTCTCTCAGGTGGCTTTGGCAAGTGCACTGCTTTTCTAGTGCCAGTGCTGGAGAGCCCTGGCCACAGCCATCAAGTCTTTCCCCAACTATTAGAAAGCAGTTACACTCCTTGTGTGTCTTTTCATTGCCGGAAGCTGGAAAGTGGATGGATCCTACACAAATAAACTTCTCAAGGGCAGAGAGTCAAAATATCCCTGGGCTTGTTTGGTGGGAAAAGGTTAACCAGCATGAAGTCTATGAATTGCTGCTGACCCGACTTTGTTGACAAAATACAGTGTTATTAATTGGACTTGCAGGCAAACTGCCTGGGGATGTTTAGAAGGAACTTGTCCATCGCAAGGGCTGAGATCTCCCTGGGAGAAGATCTGTCTGGGCTCTTTGGAGATGCGCCTAGGCCTTGGCCATGGCTCTGGTTTGGGGTTTTGTTGTTGAGGATGTGTCAGGGTCTCTCAGTCTCCCACATTGGCCATGGGGCCACACAGATTCACCAACAGCAGAGCTGTAGCAGAGAAGGACAGGAGGAGCCCGTCAAGAAGCCTGGGGCCAGGTGACTGAAATGGTCCCCTCATCTACTGGAAGGTCTCCTTGCTCATTGCAGGACTAAATATTGTTGGGCTAGACAACATTTGAAGTTCCTTTCCAACCCAAACAGTTCTGTGATTTTTGCTATGACTAATGAGACTCATGGGTCCCTAAATTCTGGTTTCTGCATTCAAGCTCAAGGCGTCATTACCTGGACAGGAGCAGAAGCTTCATGATGAAGGTGAAGCTCCAGAGTGTGACCTGTGCTTTTCCCAGTGTGGTCCTAAATCCCAGCAGCCATTCACTGCTGCATTGACACTGATGACACTCCCTGTCACCCTACCCTCAGCCCGGTGGCTTAGTTTTGGCAGTGGCAGGGCAGTGGTCAGTGCATGTCCCTGGGTGCCATCGCAGCCTTTCAGCCGCCATCATGGCATCTCCAGAGCCGGCTGCTCCTCTCATGGCTGGCAAGTTCCTTCACAGCATCTCACGGCCCTGCGTGACAAACAGCTTGCTTCCCTCGGCCAGGGAGCGAGCAGAACACCCGCCCTGGCGCCAGCCCAAGACAGAAGCTTTGGGAATCCTCCTCGACAGCGTGACAGCAAATGCTCCTCTCCAGCAGGGCCGGCGCTGGGAGGCTCCCAGCTCTTCCCGGTGCAGGAAGAGCTCGCCTTCGGCTGCGAGGTTTCCTGCACCTGCATGACTGAACGTGCTGGAAAGCACCTTCCATGCATGCCAGAGTGGTGGAAATCCAGTTGCCAGCAGATAAACATGCCAGTGCCTGTCCTGTTGAGCTTTGAGGAGGTGGTACCTAGTGGAGGTGGGCAAAGGGGCTATGCCCTTTCCTCAGTTTCTCTAAAAAGCTGACAGTTGCCTCCTAGGTGAGGTCAGCCACATCCAGGAGGAGCCTCATACAGGTTAACTGTGCTCCTCAAGGGTGGCCACATGCCTGTAGCCCACAGGTGAAGCCACCTCTCTTGGATGTTCAGCCTTGTCTAATTCAAGTTGGGCCATGCAAACATGACCTGGAAGAGCTAACAGGAGCAAGATCCATTTGCCTGTTCCTCTTGCGCAGCCACTGGACATGGTCTTGCCCAGGCTGAAGTGCCCCAGAGATGAAATGGTCCATCCAGGCTGGAGTTCAGAGCAGCTTGACCGTTCCCTGAGAGCAGCCATGGCAAACAGCCCATGTTTCACAAGTGGGGTTTTCCCATCAGACTCTCCAGCTGCTATAAATAACAGGAAACGTTTTGTCGTTTTCTGCTCTGGAGAAGGTCAGGAGCTGGATTTTGTGGTCCTTGGAGCTTTAATAAGGCTGGAGATTTATGCAGTGTACCCAGAACTCCCTCGAGACAGCTTGCCTGAGGCTGTTTGGCTCCTTGGATGGAGAAGTCCTGAATGCCAGCCTTTGACAAAGTTACCTTAGCCACCCTTTATGAGCTGTCAGGTCCTGCTAAATCCTTAATGTGCTCTTCATCTCCAGGCCATGCTAATTCTTGGATTGCTGCCGAACCAGCTCACGAGAAGTTTGAACCATCTGCTTCTCAGTGGTAGGAAAAACTTCCACCATGAATCCTGGGATGGATGGATCTAGGGACACCAGCCACTGGTCTCGTGAGTTTGCTGGGAGCTCACCTCCACAGAATCATAGAATGTGCCCTTGTGAGACCCCATCTGGAGAACTGTGCCCAGGTCTGGGGTCCTCAGCACAAGAAAGACATGGACCTGTCAGAGCGAGTCCAGAGAAAAATGATCAGAGGGCTGGAGCATCTCCTCATGTTTGTGTTTGCAGCAGGATGGAAACCCACCAAATCAAGTGGGAAGATCCATCCTTAGGGGATTCTTCAGACACCTAGACAGCTTTTCTGTGTCCCGGAGAGCCCCAGGCTCAGGTCTGTGCTGCCTGTCGCCCCAGCAGCTGCACAGGGAGGAGGCAGAGCCCTGTCTGCCGCCTCTCCCATTTCCCCAGCAGATGCAAGAATGCTTTGATGTCCACTTCCCCAGCCCCAGTGCCCAGCACCAGGATTAACCACCAGTCAGATGCCTCCATCGACTTCAAATAAATCTTCTAAGCTCAGACAAGCACCATTCAGAGGGGTCCCAGCATTCTCCTCTTGCAGAATGAAGATTAAAAGTAGTTTTTCCCCTTGCACCTGCCCCTCTGAAGCCAAGGCTGTGTATTATTTTTAAAGCCCAGTTTCTTGATGATTGGCTCCTCTCCTGGGGTGTACAGGCCAGGGACAAATAGAAAAATTGCCCATTTCAGTCATACAAAGGTGAGCAGTGTGCAGTGTGCTCACATGGGTTGGAAGAAACTCTTCTCCCCCAATCTCTTTTTCCTATAGCCAAGACAGCAATGCAGCTCTAGAGATCATCCTTCTGAAAAAGAGAATTTTGCTCCTTTTTGCGTGTTTATGAGAGTGTTTTATTTGTCTCTAAGGGGGTTTTGGGTCAAAGTTAGCATGCCCTGTGCAGATCTCTGAGGCCTGGCTCAGTCCCACTTACATGGTTTCAGTGAGGCTGGATTATTTTTTGTTAAAGCGCATGTGTTTACATTTCATAAGCTTATT
Source organism: Sialia sialis (assembly GCA_009812075.1). Classification (NCBI taxonomy): domain Eukaryota; kingdom Metazoa; phylum Chordata; class Aves; order Passeriformes; family Turdidae; genus Sialia; species Sialia sialis. The sequence continues at coordinate 2,629,742 of VRYO01001463.1, forward strand.
TTAAAACACGTGTATACAAGAGCAGGCTTATTTATATGGCAGATTGGCCTGCTGTGTCCTTACCTGACTTAAGTCTCAAGGAAGCAGCTTTTTTTAACTTTTTACAAGCACAGTTTAAAATAAAATACTGGTTTGCTGTGTGCAAAAGCGAATCTGCCCAAGAGAGGAGGTCAGGACAAGGTCTTGTTTTCCAACTGTAAAATGTTATTTTGCTTATTTACAGAGCTCACTCTCACAGGCCATCATTTTAGGTTTATATGTTAATGACAACTATAGGTAAAAAAAAAAAAAATCATTTCTGTTCCCCAGTCTTGGCAAGCCCAAATCCGAAAGTAGCCAGGCTTCCCTGTGAAACAGCTTTTGGGAACTTTCCATCAGTAAAGCTGGATTTGCTGGGTGACCCATTCTAGCCAGGTTCCTGGCAAGATTTCTGATTTCAAGTACCCAGGGGAACACTTGAGAAAAGCCTTTGTGGAGGGATCTTGGCATTTTCTACTTGCCCTGGAGGAAGGATTTTATTCTTGATTTGAATCCTATGAACTGGTAACACACCAGTCCAGCTGCAGGAGGATGAGGAGCATTTATGGTGGCACAGTTCAGTGTTGCAGTGTGAGGAGATACAAGTGGACCTTAAAGCAGGATGGGGAGGGTGAGGAGAGCCCCAGGGAGCTACAAATTTACATGAAAGCAAAGGAAAGTTTTGACTGTAGGACAGAAAATTTAACTTTCACAAGGGATGAGAAGCCCACATGTGTTTTTATGGCTGTGCTTGGAGAACTTTTCATGCTTCTATCAAGCTTCCACATGGGGCTGGTGGATATGGACATGAAGACCTAGGAGGTAATGAGACAAGTGTTGACATTTACAGCCAGGAGAGAGCTGGAGCAGATGCAGAGTGAGGGATGGTTTTCCATCCAGAGAAGCTGCAAACCAAAGCCCTGACCACTGGTGGTTATTTAAAGACTCCAGCAGCACTTCCTGCCATGGGAAGGTGCTTGGCCCACGTTCAGCCTGGACGACTGCTTTCTGCAAAGCCAAATAAACAGCAGCCACTTGAACTTTCCACCTTGTGGGCTCGGCCAGATGCCTCGTCCTGGGCCATGACCGGGCACCGTGCCTCGGATGGGCTTTGTGGATGAGCCTTCTTGGAAGATCCAGAGTGATCACCACATTTTGGGGCTGAGGGTGCATTTCCTGTCTCTGAAGGACCCTAGTGAAAGAATTTGTTGCTGTTTGGAGCTGAGAAAGGGAATTTGTGAAGGGACATCTGTGTCTCTGTGTCCTTCAGTGACCCTGGGCAGGGCAAAGGGAGGAAATTATATCCTTTTACTCTAGCTTTAGATGCTGCATCTCCTCAGAAGAGCATAGTCCAAGTAGCCAGGACCAGAATCTCACCCATCAATTAAGGCGTGGTGACAATGCATGACTGCAGAGGCCATCTGATCTGCAGGGCGTCCATGAGGGTGCCAGGGTATCAGTGGTGAGATGCCCAGAGCAATGCTTCAACCCTTGGAGAGGCTGGAGATGGTCCCTTCCAGCCTCAGCCGTCCTGTGACAGTCAGTGTGACATGTCAGACAGTTCCCTCTAAGTATTTTGTTGCTTTTATTGAATTGCAGTCAGCATGGTGCATGTCCTTCCCCACTTCTGACCCTTCCCCGGTGAGCTGAGATGCTTCAGCAATTCACATGAACCCTGCAGTGGAGGCTCCTCTCATCCAGCTCCTCAGCCTGGGAACTTTTGCAAGACTTGGCATCAGGACTGTAGCAGGAGTGTTCCACACAGGACCCAAAAATATTGCTGTCGGTGCAGCGTCGGCCGGCCTGGACGCAGGGTCAGGTCCCTCGGAATCAGACTGTTGACGAAAAAGCTTGAGCGCATTCAAATGTTTCGTCTGATTTTCTTGGACTGCAGAGTTTCCAAGGGAGCCAAAAAGCTGGCTGCTCCTCTTGTTGACTCTGCAGACCAGAAATACAGCCAGGTTCAGTGAAATAAGGAAACTCACAATTCTTGTACTGGTGTAGCAGAGAGGGGAAAGCTCAATTTGGAAAAGCTCAAATGTCTTCCTAGAGATAAGTCCAAGGTGGTGCTCTCTGCTTGTGCTCAGCATCAGGGATGATCGCTCGGGCAGCCCCAGGACCAAAATCCTTGCTTGACATCCCTCTGAATTTCTGGCAGAGAATCAAATCCAGGGGCATTTCACTTGATCAAGTTCAGAAAGTGTGTCCACCCAGGCTTTGGGGAGTGCAGAGAGAAGCTGTGCCAGCACTGAGCTGGGACGAGAGCACAGGAGACTTAAGGCGGGAGGAGAGCATCACTTCAAACTGTAAATGAACCCTGAAATGACAAAAGGCTCAAAGCAAGCCCACGTTTCGGGTCAGGCTGGCCGTGAATCAGCTCTAGAAAACGAAAGACGAAAGTTTCTGACTTCAGTTGGAGTTATGAACTTATAAACTCTCATTTATCTGGTTTAATGGATGGGAGCCAGAGGCATTTTTTGAGGTTAGTGGATGGGACAGCTTCCTGAAAATGAGCTCATTGAAAAAGGCGTGATTAGGAGACAGAGTTTGTCTCAAATTCTCGTATTGTACAAGGCTGGGTTAATGTGACATGGAGATACGTTCTGTATATCCCAGAGCTGCTCTTGAGCATCCTCCATCCATTTAGTGCTCTCTGCTAAAACATAGAGGCATGATAAATCACTTCCAAAAATGAAAGTTGAAAAAAATTAATCAGGTTTTAAACGCATCTGAATGACGGCAAATGTGCAAAAAGCTTTTGCACAGGACAGCCATGTAACCTTACTCCATTCCCCAAGACAGCAAGCAGAGAGTGGCAGTGAACTGTGGACAAGAGGGGCAGCCCATGGTCCAGCTTTGTGATTTCATGGCCCAGAGATGGGGGTGACAATAGGAGTCTAACATGTTGCTGGGTTTTGTCAGCAATTCTTAGTAGTTTTTTTTCCAGAACAAGACTATTTTCCCCCTCGCTGTTTCCCTTTAAAACACTGATTTATTTTTGCCATTGCTTTAAAAATGGCTGTGTATTCCCCACAACTGTCTTCAGGCATTACAAAAATTAGAATATCTGCCTGCAGCTAGGCATAAAAATGAGCAGAGGCGTCATGCAGGCAGCTGGGCTAAAATTGGTATCCACTAAAGTTAGGGGAGATTTCATGGAGTCGTCGTTTGTTTTATTGAAGCAGACAGGTCAAAGACCAGGGTTTTATCAATGCCCTGGCATCAGAGGAGTGCACTGCTGGTCCTGGATGCTGTGAATCCTCCTCATCCTTGGTGCTGTGGCTGCAAGCTGGAAGGGTGGCTGGGGATTGCTGCTGGTGAGGAGTTGGTGATGTCAGCAGTTTTGGAGGCAGCGATGCTGCAATGATGCTCCTGCTGGTGGTTGTGCTGGAGAAGTGGGTGAGCTCAGAGTTAATCCTTAGTGTTAACTAAAAGCTCCCATTCCTACACTGTGCCACTCTCCTGGGAGCAGATTTGGGGCAAGTGTTCTCTGTGCCTGAGTTAGGTGGTGGCTCCATGGGTGCACCCATCAGATGCAAATCACGACAGTCCTGACAGCTTGGGATGCTCAGACAGGGAGGCTGTGGGTCCAGATACATGGTTGGCATTTCCAAACATTGCAGGGAAGTCTCTTGCTGAGGTCCCCACAATCTTTTAGGTGCCACTATCTGGTGAAGTTTGAGTGAAGTCCCTCTGCTGTGTTTCTAGTAAATGCAGCCCAGGACGTGCTAATGACAGCAGAGAGGATGTGCTCCATCTGTGGGACGAATTACACTTATGGGAGATCTGGAAACAGGATGGGGATGTTTTATCGACCAGCTGATAAAAGAAAATGCCAGAGAAATTCCCCTGTGGGAACACACGGCAGAGTTTCACCCTGTGCCTCGGCATTGAATTACAGTGCTCATTTAGCAACCCTCAGCTGCCTGTCCCAGTGCTGCCCACAGTGCCCTGCCAGAACAGCTGCCAGTTTGTAGAGAGATGAGCTGGGAACACATCAAGCTGAAAATAAACTTTTAAATTTATTTTTTAACTCCCCAAGGCAAGGTCTACTCCATGGTGCCTTTGCAGAGATGGCCATCGATGTCACAATGGCCTCGTGCTGGTAGGACTGAGCCAAACCAGTACCTGCTGACTTTGCACTGGAGCAGAGCAGCACCATGTCCTGTGGCTGGAGGGGACATCCTCAGTGTCCCTTGTCTCTGCTCCCTCTGTCCCACTGTGGTCCAGCCCATGCCAGGCTGGTTTTGCTATTGATTGCCTCATGCAATGCCAAATTTAAATTATTTGTGAAATAGCAAAACATCCTTTGTGCTGACATCTGGAGTACTCTGTATATAGCGGTGCCTGTAGGGTTTTTCTTCTAGGACAGTTGAAATAGTGTGGATTTCAGCATGGAGCCAGGTATATTAATAGGAATGCCCTCAGTTGGCTTTTTCTGTGTACCAAAGGAGCTTACAATGGGGGAATTAATTGAGCCTTAAGTCAACACTGGGTGTTCTGCAATGTCTCCATAGATATTCCTCAATGTTTTGTTTTCTGTTTGCGGCAGCCTGGCTCTTTAGGAAGCAGCATGAAAAAGAGATGGAGAAAAATACGCCCAGAATACACCCACAGCCAACAGAACAGGGAATTTCTGTCTGCCTCCTCCCAGGCTGAAACTCTTTTAGGTGCCCCTGGTAGCAGAGGGACGGGACAGGGACGATTCTGGACAGATCCCAAAGCAAGTATTTAACCCAGACAGCTTCTTACTGATGTTGTTTTTCATTCACCTTCTTTCCCTTTTTCCTTGCTGAGAGGTACAGCATGTGCATCCCCAGAAACATTTACTATCATCAGTTGGTTTCATCATAAATGATGAATTTGGGCTTGCAGCTTCCTTTAACCAGGGAAGCTCGTTTGCTTTAGGCTTGATTAGAACCTGCTCCAGCACAGCAAGGGTGGCTGGGAAATGCCACCCACGCCGGGGTGTCAAAATGCCTCAGAAACCATCCAGGAGCCAGGGAGCCAAGCAGAGCCGGGAAACCAAGCAGAGCCAGAGCAGCTTGCGTGTCTCCAGGCCATTAAAGCTCACCCCTGGGGCTGGGGAGGATGTGCAGAGCACGGATGAAACGCTGCATCCTGCCTGTCCCATCCCTGCTGGATCCGGCCGTAGGAGCTGAGGAAGTTTTCCTGCTTAGCAGGGTGGGGAGGCTTCACATCTCAGCCTTTATTTAATTTTCAGGTGATAAAAGCGTCGCTTCCTCGCCTGGCGCGCCAGAGCAGCCAGCACCTTCAAACACTCCCCCCTCTCCAGGGAATTTGCATTTCCCTAAAGGCAGCACCGGATTTATGCAAAAATCTAGATGAAAGAAAGTCAAAGGCAAAGCATGCTTGTAAGTTAGCTTTGCTGGGCACTTCCTGAACAGGCAGACACTCTCCTTCCAACCTTTTGGCATTCTGGGGAGAAATGATGCTGACTGCAGGTTCTTCCAGCCCCAAAAACACTTGGTGGTGACCACTTCACCTCTATGTTGTCCCAAGAGTGGTATCAATCTGGAAAGGTTCTTTGAGGTTGCAACATCCCGCTGTTGGATTTGCTTTTCCTGAGTGCACCGTTCCATGGGATGTGGCATCCCCTCTTGTGGCATTCAGGTGATGTTTCCACTCTAGACAGGGTGGATTTCTTCCTCATCCTGCTGTTCCCCTGAGGATGTGGTCCTTCTCCTTCAGTGGTCTCCAAAATCACCTGGGCACGGTCCATCAAAGCCAGCTGGCTGTGCTGCATGACCTTCTCCTTGCTCTCCCTGACAGGATGGGAAGAGCACCAAGTATCATCACCCCACAGCGGCTCTGACATGAGCTTTTTGCTCATGCAAATCATTGCAATTTCCCTTCCTTAGATACCAGGGCATTTGCTGGCTTTTACAAAGCCACTGCTGGAAATCCTTCCTGTGAATGACAGGAACAGGATTGGATGACTGTTCATCTTCTGTATTGAAAGACAGTTCATCTGAGTTCAAGAAGCGCCAGGATCTGTATAGTTTGCCATCTTTTTTTAGCTGGTTTCGCCTCCAACGGTGGCTGGGAGCAGCCTTGGCATGCCAGAGCATCTCTGTGTGACAAGTGAGGATGTGATTTAAAATGTGCTTATCTGGGGCTGCTGCAGCTGCTCTCCGCTTCTGGGTTGCAGCCCAGAAAGGGACAGGCTTGATGGTAATTGGGGAGCCCATTTTTGCTGTCCAAGACCACGTCCCAAGCTGCAGCATTGTAGGGCTCCACTCCAAAGGATTTTTCATCCCATTTTCCAAATTCTCTGAGTGTCCTTTTCCAGCAAGGTTTTTTTTTAATACCTTGGTTAAACTTGAATCCAGTTTGAACCCCACTTGATGATGAGGCAAGTGGGAATTTGGGTGGGAGGTGATATGGAGAACCCAGGGCAAAGGTCATGGTGGCACCCAACCTCCCTGGCCATCAGGCACCCAGAGAATCATGCAATGGTTTGGGATGGAAAGGACCTTTAAAGATTATCTAGTTTCAAACGTGCTGCCATGGACAGGGACACCTTCCATTGCAGCCAGGTTGCTCAGGCCTTCATCTGGCCTGGCCCCGAACACTTCCATGGACAGGACAGCCACAGCTTCTGGGGATGACCTGTTTCATTGTGTCACCATCATAACAAATTTCCTCCTTATGCTCAATATGAACCTGCTCTCTTTCAATTTAAAGCTGTTGCTTTTTGTAGTATCACTACAAGCCCATGTAAATGTCTTTTTCCATCTTTTTTTAATTTATTTTTCAACCTCTCTAATACATTGAAAGCCTGCAATGAGGTCTCCCTGGCCCCCAATTCCTGAGCTGGAGAAAGAGCCGCAGCCACATCCTCACCTTTTTATGGTCATCTGAGCCCAGCTGCAAGGTGCATTTCCAAGGGGCTTTGAGTTTGAGAAGCTCTGTAGATGGGAAAAAGCCCAAGTTGAACCGAGAGAGGTTCAGGTTGGTTATCAGGAAGAGCTTCTTCACTGGAGGAGCAACTCTCAGTATTGGAATGGGCTACTCAGGGAAGTGGTGGAAACCATCCCTAAAGTGTTCAAAAATGGGTAGATATGGCACTCAGGAGTGTGGTTTGGTGGGCAGGGTGGCACTTGGTTGAAGGATTGACTTGGTGAGCTTGGAGATCCTTTCCAGCCTGAATGATTCTACAGTTCTGTGATTCTGGTTTTCAGACCCTGAACAATCTGAGCTCTGCACTGCCTTGATCAACTTTCTCCAAAGTGATGCTTGATCCTCCCTCCTCCTCCTTCTTCCAGCTTAGCCCCATCTCCCGTGTGGACAAGGTGCACATCATGCTGAGGACATGAGGCAGTGCTTTACACACCAGGCAGGCTCTGCAGAGTGTGTGGAGACACTGTGTTCCTCCAGCAAGAACAGCTGTGACTTTCAGCATTTCATGCCCTTTGATCTTTTATTTGAAAGAAAACCACCTTCATTTGCTCTGCAAGCTCCCACGGGTGGGGGACAACTCTTGGCACAGCTCTGGGTTTTGCGCAAGGGCGGCAGGACCAAAGGATTTTGTCCCTCTTGCTGAGCATGGCTGGGTCCAGAAGGGTAGGAGGGGGTGCAGGGGAGCAGGAGAAGGTGCAGAATCAGGCATCCAAAACTGGCAGCTTGGAAGTTCCCACCTTTGTCCCTGGAACTTTGTGTACATGTTGCTTTTGCAGAGCACTTGTCCTGTGGCAGCCATGGAGCTCTGCTGTGCCTTTGTGCTGGAGCTAAGGAGTTTTCTGGAAGAGGGTTTTAGGGAAAACCATCTCTGCAGGACCTGGGCTTAATGAGAGAAACCCGGAGTGTGATGTGCTGGGGGCTCTTGAAAACACTGCCAGACCTTGCCACATCCTACCTAGGAGCAGCCTATTTTCCCATCTCCCTTCACTTGCTCCATGGCTTTTAATTATCCTGGCTGACACTCAATTGTGTTTCCCTCAGGATCTCTGTGAGGGGGCACTTCTCACCTATGTGCCTCATGTCTGTCCCATCCTGCTGGAAAAGGGACATCCCTGGAGGGGCTATTTCAAGTTTTTGTTAAAGTGACAATGGCCATGGCTGGAGAGGATGAGGAAGAGAAAACTCAGGAGTTTCTGTGCAGAACCATCCCCATGGGCTTGGTGGCTGCCTTCAGAAGTGTTTGGTGTCCACCACAAGGGACAGGGCTGGTGATGCTGCCACCTTCCAGCAGCCTGTCATGGTATCTGTGACCCTGTCTCCATGGGATGAAATGTGTAAACCAAATAGTGCAGAGCAAAAGTGAGATGATTTGGGAGGACAGCACAGGGAGCAGGCAGCGCAGGGTCTGGATGGTGGAGGAAGCTCAGAGAACCACAAACACCATCTAAACCTGGTGCCATTGACTTGGAAGAGCTGCCGTTCTCCAGAGTTTGGCTTCTCTGGACAATCCTGACCATAACTTGATGCCACCAGAGATCTTTCCATGGGACACATCACAGGCAGAGCATGTTCTGTCCTGTGTTGCATCCCTAGCATGTCACAGAGCACTATTTCAACATTGTCTACAGGTCAAAATCCACTCTTTGGGTAGATTTGAGTCCCCTGGAGCCCCCTTCATCATCAGCAAACTTCCATCAAAGCCACCGCAGCCTGTCCGGGTTGGGGCTTGTGCAAGAGGCGCCAGTGACGCAGACAGGGCTCTGGTGGCCTTGGGTCAGGGCTCTGGTGGCCTGACAAGGTAAGAGCAGGTAATGTAGGGACAGCTTCCCGTCAGAATCCCACCACCGAGGAGGGACATGGCAAATAGCAAAGTTCAGGTCTGGTGGGACACAGGCTCAGGCTCAAGCTGTGCCTCAAAGGGGAGGTCATGACAGCTTCTGCTTCCCCTTCCCAGCCGTGTGCTGTTGCTTCTTGTGTTTCCCCCAAAAAACACATCATTCTGCACCCCCACCCCAAACTTTGCCACCTGCCACAAGTATTAAATTTGCTCAAAATACTATGAGAAACCACAAGAAAAAAAGCTGGGCAGATGTTCAGCTGCACCAGAGTTTCAGGGTGGGAGAGACACGTGGCAGTGGCACTTTTTGGGGGGGACCACTGGGGCCAGTTTGCTCCCAGTGTGTGTTTTGGGGCGAGGATGCTGCTTTGGGATTCCTTTCTTTCCAAAGATACTGTTGGACAAGGCTTGAAGCCTGGAAATGCCCAATCAGACACAGAATTTTATTTTTTTTTTCCTGATTCTTTTGGCCAAAAGAAATCCCTGAAGGATGGGGGCAGCTGGCCTCCAGCATTTGGGGTGCCTGATTCCCTGTGCATTGGACGCCAGAGCGTGGGGACCATCCGTCCCCAAACGACCAAGCCTTTCACCCCTCCCCAAAAAAACCCTCTGGGGCACACCCTCTACAGATTTGGGAGGCAGCCAGCCCCAAGCCTGTTTTTACTTTTCCCCGTGGAGTTGGCCTCTCTTCCTCCCCCTTCTTTTTCCTTTTTTTCCGCCTTTCCCTTCAAATCCAAGCCAGGAAAAGCCTCTGACGTCGGCACCAGGGCTGCAGGCTCCTCGTGGCTGCAGGGGGAAGGCAGTACAGGGGATATCCCGGATCATAAAACCAGGATCTCGCTGTGAGCAGGGCCACCGGTGGCTGCCTGTGAGTTGTCCCCTCCTGGGGACAGGGTGGGAGGGATGGATGGGGGTCTGTGTTCAGCTGGGGGGGTCCTTTTCTCCACTCTGTGGAGGGTTTAGTGCCTTGCTGTGGTTTTTATGATCCTCTGATGGCTGAATCTCTTCTGGCACAAGAAGGAATTAGTTTTAAAAGCTGTCCATGGAGATCTCAAATTCGAGTTTCTTGGGGGCTGCATGTAAAGGGAAAAAGCTGAAATTTCCAGCTAAAGGGCTGTTGAAGGGGTGCTTGAAGCGTCATGTTTCCTCCAGGGCATTGCCCCATGATCTCTGGACAGGAGAGGCAGCCCTGACACTGGTGGCATCACAGGAATCCCAGTTGTGGGCACAGGGTCCGTGTCCAGGGGTTGTGAATCTGGGTGAGAGGGAAAAACTCCCAAAGGATCTTTGTAGACCCTTTCCTCACTGTGCCTCAGCCTCTCTTCAAAGACAAAAGGTGCAAATGTGAGATAAGAAAGGGCTGATCATGTTACCAGTGCCTCCGGTGCATTCCCAGCTTCCACAGTGCTGGGAAGACTGTGCTCTTCTTTTTATCTAGCTGGCTGTCTGCCTCAGCTTCCCCATTCCTCCCTCTTTCCTGGTGTCCTGAGTGCCTCCTGCTTGAAATGTCCACGCCAACATCATGCTGGCAGCTTTCCCTGCTCTCTAAATGCTACCAAACTCCTTAAGTCCAACTGGAGCTGTAAAATCGAGGACTGCCACAGCTCTCTTCGGAGAAATTTCCTCTTAGCCAGTATTTACTGCACACCAAAAAAGATGTGGGGGAAGATGCGTGACCTGGTTTATTTTGCAGGTTTGTTTTCATGGGCTGCCAAGAGCCCCCCCTCTCTCTCCTCCTCCTGCACCTGTGCATTTTTAATCCTCCTTCTCGCATTTTGCTCAGAAAACATCACATGCAGCAAGAGAAACAACCTAAAAACTAACCCCTTGGGGGAAAAACCCCACGATGCTTCCCTGGCAGATGGTGGCAGGTATTGCTTTGCTCCTGGCTGCAGGTACCCCACAGCCACCACAGTACCCAGCTTTTCCAGGACATCCCGTCTGATCTGTCCAGCTCTGCACCTGGAGCAGCACTGGTGGCTGCTTACGCCTCTCCCTACAGATGCCGGCTCCTGTCGAGTGTTTGGTTTCCGTTCCTCTCCTCCCAGACCTTTACAGTTTCCTTCCGTGCGGACGCAACTGGAGGAAATCTCAGCATGCTGGCTGTGTCCCAGCTGCAGTCACAGGCTGGGGACAGCACTGTGACTCTCTGTGTCCTGAGACCTGTCCTCCCTGGCAGTGGTGGCAGTGATGGTGCTGCTCATGCTGGTGGCAGCGGTGACACTGGTGGCAGTGGTTGGAATGGTGGCAATGCTGATGCTGCTGATGCTGGTGGCATGGTGATGGTGACAGTGATGCTGCCCATGCTGGTGGCACTGGTGGTGCTCGTGGCAGTGGTGATTGTGGTGGTTGTGGTGGCAATGGTGACAGTGGTGGTGCTGCTGATTCTGGTTGCAGTGATGGTGGTGGCACCAGTGACACTGGTGTCAGTGCTGATGCTGGTGGTGCTGCTCAGGCTGGTGGCACTGGTGACAATGGTGGTACTGCTGGTACAGATCTCATGAGTGCAGCTCAGCCTCACAGACTTGGTCTCCATGATCACTCATGTCAGTGACAATGAATGTGTGCAGAAACTTCTGCATGGTGATAGCTGGAAATAATCAGAAACTTGGGCTCAGTTTTCAGGGTGATGGAAGTGCTTGTTGGGAGCAGGGAGGACAGCCTTAAGGGGAAAGGACTGGTCAGTGTCTTGCTACGTGAGCTGAAAGCAGGAGAGAGGTCAAGAAAGTGTAACACAGCTGGGTGTTTTGTTGGGTTTCTCTGAAGGTGAACTTTGAACAGGAGATGTGCTCACTCCGAGATAACTATATTTATATACGGGTGAGATACACATTGTGTGGGTGAGTAAGAGCCTTTGTTCCAAGTTCTGCTCCTAAAGCCCATGTGGAGCAGCACTTTGGCTCTGCAAAGCTTCCTTTTCCTTCGCTTGGGGATGTGCTGCGTTTAGGAAAACTTGACTCCACCATCTGTGTCTCGCTAGCTGGGTACCAGCAGTACAGCCATCAGGTCCAGCATCTGCTCACTGCTCCAACCGAGCTCTTCCATTCACTGATCTGACCTTTATGTTCCATCAGGTTGCTGTGAGGAAGATCAGCCTCATCCCTCTGTTGCAGGCTCAGTCCCTGGACATCTGGGATGAGGCCAAGACATTTGTAAAGGTCTTGCCACACTGCAAAGGATTATTTTGGAGAGTCCTGTGATCCCCTCAGCTTCAGGTGTGTAAGGCAAGGGGATGATGGCTCATTGGTCCTCATCCCCCAGAGCAGCATCCTTCACTGCTCTCTTGCCACACTGGTTTGTGTTCAGTTGGCTCTTGGCTGCAAAATTCTTGTGTAAGAAGCAGAAATTTCCACAGTCATGGTGAAAAGAAAATCACAGAATCATAAAGTTGGAAAAGATCTCTGGGATCAACTGTTAACCTAGCACTGCCAGGTCCATCACTAAACCATGTGGTCCATGCCTCTTTTGAACACTTCCAGGGATACTGATTCCCCACTTCCCTGGGCAGCGATGTCTGAGCACCCTTTTAGTGAAGAAATTTTTGCTTACACCCAATCTAAACCTCCCCTGGCACAACTTCAGACTGTTTCATCTTGTCCTGTCACTTTGTTACATGGAAGAAGAGACCAATCCCCACCTGGTTACAACCTCTTTTCATCGGGCTTCCTCAAGATGGGTTTGAGCCTGGCAGGCCAGCGCTGCATTGCTGAGCATCTTCATCCAGGGCTTGTTCACTGTGTCCTCACATGCTTCCTCTAGATCCCCCGGAGCGCTCAAATCAGAAGGATTTATATTCCACTTGGCAGGTTATTAATATTAGCTGAAATTCCCTTTTCCACATTGTTCTGCCATGCTTAATATGGAGATCAGCATCGCAGCCTGAAACGCCAGGGATGATTTGTGATTGAATATCCATTAGGGATTTATGGGGCTGAATTGCTGGGACGTGCGATTGCCAAAATACTTGAAACGCTTCCACTGGAGAGGAGACCTTGTGGGAAAGCAGCACTCGCTGTTCCCCTAGGCAGGCGGTTCCCACTGAGCCTCTGTTCCTGGCAGCGAGCACACCCAAGCCAATAAAAAATTGTCCAGGATCCGAAGCACCAATGGAGCATGAACTGGGATGATGACGGGGGCAGCGCAGGTCTTGGTGCTGGCAGCAGCTCCCAGTCCCATGGGGCTGCTCAGCGGGTGGGATTTAATCCAGGACACGGGTAAGCATGGGCACAGTCCGTATTAATGTCCCTGGCAGCTGGTTAAAATGAGATATGAGGTTGTTTGGAGGGAGAAAAGTCGTTTTTTGATGCTTTCCCTTGTGCACCTCTGGTGCTGGTGCGTCAGATCAGATCGATCACTGTGATCAGATCAAATCATTAGGGCAGATGGCATTAAAAACTGGAAGCCTGAAGAGCAAAGGCATGAAAAGTAGAAGCAGAAGATCCTCAAGTCCTGAGTTTCAAAGAAACTGGGCTTTCAGGGTGATGGTTTGGGGTAATTTCTACTTTGCATCAGTTCTTCCCTTTGAGCAGGCAACTGTGGCTGCCATCTCTCCCACCTCCCATCTCTTGGAGGGTTTTAAGCCCTCTTTTCTTTAAAATGAAAAAGATGAACCTTGCTGAGGGGATTGCCAGCAGGCTGGCTTTTTTGTGGCTCTGCTGGCCAGCAGATTGGCAGCTGGACATGTAGGAGCCACACGGCCAAAACCAGCCTAAAATTACCTTCCAGAAATACCAAATTGGTTCTTACCCAGCCGTGGTGAGATCCTCTTGGGGAGAAGCAGACCCCACAAACTAAGTGATGGGTGCAGTCATCACTGGAAAAGCATGGTGAGCACGGTGGAGAGACCAAGTTCCCCAGCCCATCTTGCAGGATCATTGCAAGCTTTGAGCAAAAATTCAGCTGATGTGGTCCAGGTGGGGAGGGTCACCTACCCTGGAGGGCTCAGCATCGTCTGTGGGCTGAGCTGCTCTGAATGACACCTAAAATCACCCCCCTGAATGGTGGGGAAAAGTCTTCCCCCCGAATGTCCCACTCATCCCCTGCAGCCCAGGCAGGGTTTGAACTTTGCAGAACATCCTAGCAGGACTCTGAGATAGCATTATCCACTTTCTTATGGGCAAAAAAAAAAATCAGTGAGGTGTGATGAGACATGGTTGTTGGAAGAGTCGGTGATTTTAGCAGCCAAACTGGGCACATTCAGCAGAGCAGCTCTGTGCTTCCCCTGATACCTCACCTGGCTTTTTTCCTATTGCTCTTAAACTTTTTCATTCCTGGGTACCACTAGAGATTCAGGAGCTGTTAAACATGTTGTGAATGATTCTCAGGCCTGGACAAACCCATTGTCAGCAACCAGGTGCTGTGGTGAGCTGCTCAGGCCTCAGCTTATCTCTCTGCTCCCACCTTGTCTCATTGCATAAGGGTGAAACAATCCAGAGGGGAAAGTTTCTGGCTGCTGTGAGGAGAGGCAAGGGGGTGCCTGCTGGCCTGGCTCGGGTTACTTATGTGCTTATGGTCTATTTTGAGGCTCTGGCCACTCGGCACTAAGCAGCCGCTGACCCGGGAGAAGGACCAGCTTCAAAACAAGAGTCCAGTGGGGAACAACCTGGGGAAGTTCTGGCTGGGTTTCCCTCAGCTGTGAGTGGGGCTGGCAGAGCCCTTGCCTCCCTGCTGGGTCCATCATCTCATGGATTTGCTTATTTCCACAGTGGGAATTGATTTTCTTTTTTAATTCTTCCCACTGCCATCCCTGAAAGCAAAGATACCACGGGTGGAGGGGCCAGGCTCTGTTACTGCCAGTGGTGTGGGCATGTGGATGAGCAGGCAGGGGGACACATCCAGCACTAACCCTGGCAAAACCACACACATGCAACCCCCTCCTCAGCACCCCCTCCCCAAGATAGCTCATTTGCAGGCAGCTTAATTCTCCTAAGAGCATTAGAGGTGCACTGGTGGACATGAGCCCAGCGCCAGGAGCATGTGGCCGATTAGCAGCGGCAGCTGGTTTCAGGCACAGCGCACATTTGGGGTGGAGATACTCAGCGTGCTTTCTGGGGACACAGAGGTGAGGTTTGGGGGGTCTGGATGGGTGTTGGGAGGGGGTCAGCTAGCATGGATTGGGTGCAGGTGCAGATGTTGAGATATGGGAACAAGGCCTTCCCTGCCATGTGCTTTTCTGTTCTGCAGGTGGAATGTGAGTTACCCCCTCTGCCTTTCAGTGCCATTTTGGCTCTCCAGATGATATTTCAAGCTTTAGCTTTAAATAATCTATGGTCTTGCTTTCTAATCTATGGTCTCCTGTGAAGATGAGGGTGGTCAGGGTGCTCGTACGGGATGTGGAAAGTGATGGTACCTTCAGAGGCACCCACACCAGGCATGGGCTTCCTTGGGGAGGAGGACACTCACCACCGCATTTCCTTCTCTCTCCCCTGCAGCCTCGCTCTCCGCTGGGATTTATGGAGGTGCTGAGGAGCAGCTGTGAGCGCCGCAGCCCCCGGCAGCCCACCCAGTGAAGCAGCCCCCGGCCGCCTCTCCTCGTCTCGCCCAGCACCCCAACCCTCCGACTCAACCATTCAAGGCTCCCGTGCATGGATCGCCCCAGCGAGGCACCGCTGCCGGACGCCGCCGACGCCGCCCCGTAGGCTCCCGGCCCCCCGTGCCGCCCCCAAGTACTCCACATACCCCGATGGGGTAACGTGACGGGGGCCACCCTCCCGCCACCACCACCCCCCATATGCAGAGGCCTTTCTAGAACGCCCAGGAGCGCGCGGCACCGGAGGCAGCAGCCGCTCGCCGTCGCACACACGCAGAGGACGCCAACACTACAGCAAAGGGATTTTTTTTTTTAATTATTATTATTTTTTTTATCATTAATATTATTTTTTTTTTGCCCCATCTGGCTTTTTTTCCCCCAGGGGGCTTGTGGTGTGTCAAGGAAGCCGGCGCGCCCCCAGGAGTTGGTATTATTTGCACAACGTCTGTATATTGAGTTCTCGATCCTGTTTTATTTTTATTTTTGAAGCGCAGAGGGGTTGTTGGGTTTTTGTTTGGTTTGTTGTTTTTTTTTTGCCCCTCCACACCACACTTTTTTTTGGGTTTTTCCCCTGCCACTGTCAGCACCACCTCACCTTCCCACTGTTCCCACCATGGCCCGGATGAACCGCCCTGCGCCCGTGGAGGTCTGCTACAAAAACATGAGGTTCCTCATCACCCACAACCCCACCAATGCCACGCTGAGCACCTTCTTGGAGGTAAGGAGAGGAGACTGGAAGGTGGGGACCAGGGTCCAGTTGCATCTTTTGGGGCTGATGCCAATGAGATGGCAGCACATCCTCTTTGGTACCACAGCTGGTGGCATCCTGGGGCAGTGAGTCCCATCACTGACAGCTTTTTGGGATGGGATGTTTTTCAGGACCCCAAGTGTGATGTTTGGGCATGGTAGAGATGGAGCAAAGTTTCCCCATTCCCATTGCATCCCCTGCCAGATCCACTAGCATGTCATGTCACAGGGTTTTGAAGCAACGCACATGGGTGCATGCAATCTGCCCCGTTCCTCCCAGCACCTCAAAAATGGCATTTCATCTCAAATATCCCAGCATTTTTCTAATGCCCAGAGTGTGTTGGGTAATGCTGCAGAGCCTGGTGTTGAAGACCCAGCACTGGTGGCAGCTGTGGGAATGCCACCGCCTCAGGGTGACAGGAAGGTGGCTGATTTGAGGACAGCCACCCCATGCTGTGCACACTGCGCACAAGGCAACGGGGACCACAACGGTGGGAAGGGAGAAAAATTCCCCTTTCCCCCAGTCTCTTAGACTTTTGGCCAGGCTGCTGGGCATGTGGGGCTCACCACGGTCTGGTGAGCACACATGGGGAACAAAGGAGGTGGATCATTGGCAGGGATGATCTCACGGTGCCCGGCGAGGCCGGCGCACCGGGCGCGTAATCCAGGGGCAATCCTCGCGCCGGGCAATGAGCCATGCTGGAAGCATCCCAAGTCCCACGCCTGAGCCTGCAGCGTGTTGGAGTGATGATGGGATACAGCAGTGAGGTGGAGAAGGAGCCTCTGAGCCATCTGTGAGATGCTGAGCTCGGCTGGTAGGGCATGCTATGACTCCCACCCCAGCTGCCTCCATGCATTTCTACACCAGGAGTGTGACCTCACCAGGTACAAATAATTTCTGCTTCAGAGGACTTGCACCCATGTCAGGGATTTTTTTTTGCCTGGAGTGTAAAATCCCTTCTGATGTGGCTGTCAGGGCTTAAAAATAAATAGCCCCATTGGTACTCATGACTGAGGAGTTATGAGGGTGCTGGTTAGAAATCTTCCAAGGCCACGTGGCTGTGGTATCCTGCGATTTCGTGTTTCCTTGTGCCTGCCAGGGTGGATGGACCACGTGTCAAGGGCACAGCACTGTTTTAGGGTCCATGCTGTTCCATATGGTCATAGCAGGGCTCAGATGTGTTGGGGTTAACTGAGGTGCATCTGGCAGGGTCAGTTCAGACCCCTCCTTCTCCTTCCCTCTCCAGGACCTGAAGAAATATGGTGCCACCACGGTGGTGCGAGTGTGTGAAGTGACCTATGACAAGACCCCCCTGGAGAAGGACGGCATCACTGTCATGGTAGGTGGAAAGCAGGATGGGCACTTGGCAAGGGGACCTGCCCTAACACCACCCTGCAATATCTCATCCCTGGGGGCTGTTCAACACCCTGGTAGCCGAGTTCAGCATCACACTGAGGCAGGAGCAGAGCTGGAAGCCCAGCTGAGCTGAGCTGAGGCTGGTGCTTTAAAAAGAGAGGAGCTGCCCACGCAGCCGAAACTGTGACTCACCCGGCTGAGTCGGCAGCTGCCTTCCCTGCCTGTTGCTCAGGCTCTGAAACATCCAGGGATGAGAGCGCCTGATCCCACGTGGAAGATACGCGTGGTTCCCATTACCCCCGGCGTTATCTTATCCTGGGGGGTGGTGTGAGGGCTTTTTGCTCTTCCAGCAGCTGGCTGGTGCGGCTGGGGGGGATGAAAGGGAGCAGGCAGCAAGCTGGGAAAGGCAGAGCAGGCAGCTGCCTGGGCTGTATCTTGGCTGATAAGTAATTGGAGATGATGTCAGGCATGGTAGCCCTGCCAGGGAGTTCAGCTCCAGCTGGGAAGTGAGGCTCTGCTCATTATTTAGGGAAGGGTTTGGAAGAGCCTTGTGTCTCCTGGGGTGGTCCTCTGTGTATAGGACCTCTATATAGCTCTGTCTGTATAATGTATATCCTAGAGAGAGAGGAGGCTCTGTCTTAGGTCCTCAGGGATATAGGTGGATAATCCCATAGCTCTCTAGATACAGATCCTCCAGATCTGTAGATACAGACATCTCCATATGTCTCTAGATATAAATGCAATCTGTGTCTCTACAGGATATATCTTGGAAAGATCGCTGTATCCTGCATATATGGAATCCATATGTTGAGGATCTTACCTGCTCACACACCAAATTCTGCCTTTTACCCCATTTCTAACTGGGGCCTCCAGTCTGAGTTTCTGTATCTAGGGTATATGTATCTCTTTGCATCTCATATCTCTTATGTGGAGAGATACATATCTAGGATATGTTTGATACAGAGAAAATATACACGACACTGCATAGAAACTATATAGCTTCTATATCAAAGTTTCTATAACCATATAAAAGCTATTTAAGGTAAATCAAGAGATATCTATAACCTGGTTTTCTATAGATAGATGTATCTCTGCAGATACAGAAATATCTCTGTAATTGTATCAAATCTCTGTATATTTTTGAGAGATATATATCATGGCATATATTTATATTTGATATTCACAGTTTGCTGTATTTTATATCTGTATCCTGATATATACATTTGACATATAAATATATCTTGGTGCACAAGTCTGATGAGGAGCAGCTGAGGGTGTTTAGCCTGGAGAAAAGGAGACTTGGGGAAGATCTTATTCTCTCTACAGCTCCCTGAAAGGAGGTTGCAGCCAGGTGGGCGGATGTCTCATTTCACAGGTTAAAAACAACAGGCCAGGAGGAAATGACCTCCCATTACTTAAAGGGAGGTTTAGATTGGATATTAGGAAAAATTTTTTTCACTGAAAGTGTTGTCAAGCAGTGAAACACCCCACCCAGGGAAGTGGTGGAGTCACCACTCCTGCAGGGGTTTAAAAGAGCCATAGATGTGGGACTTGGAGGCATTGTTTAGTGTGGCCTTAGTAGTGCTGGGTTAACAGTTGGACTTGACAATCTTAGAGGGCTTTTCCAACCTAAACAAGTCAATGCTTCTATATATAGACTATATATAGGTCTATATATGGAGAAGGCTCTGGGGAGACCTTAAAGGCCCATCCAGTCCCTAAAGGGGCTGCAGGAGAGCTGGACTATTTACACAGGCATGTAGTGATAGAGCAAATGTCTTTAAAGATATTGAAAAAAATGTCTTTAATCTGACAGAGGGCAGATCTAGGTGAGACATAAAGATGAAGATTTTTATAATGGGAGTGGTGAGACACTGACACAGGCTGCCCCGTGAAGCTGTGGCTGCCCCATCTCTGGAAGTGATCACGGCCAGGCTGCAGCAGCCTGGGATAGTGGAAGGTGTCCCTGCCATGGCAGAGGAGCGGACTAGATGGTATTTGAAGGTGCCTTTCATCCCAAGCCATTCCATCATTCCTCAGGATGATTTTGTGTGTGCTTTGTCATCCCTGTGTGAGCCCCTGACCTGCACTCATGGCTGCAGGGAGCACATGGCCTTGCAGAATAGGCACAGCCAGCCAGTGGGGCTGACTCAAGCACTACAAATACCCTGAAGCCCAGAGTGCTCCTTGGCTGTCAAATCCCGACAGAAATCACACCACCTGTTCAAACACTGGAGCGAAGCAGCTTATTTTGGCATCTCACACCAAGGATGACTCCAGCACAGCAGCTTAGTGACTCACTCCTCCAAATCTAGGATTAGGGCTCGGTGCCCCCCACCCTTCAAGGTTCACCAAGCCACATCCTCTCCAAGTGATGCTGCCCCTTCCTGTCTCTTTTCCAGTGCTGCATAGCCAGTGGCCACACTCCTCCTGACAAATCTGTTTTGGGAAAGAAACCCCCATTTTGGGACACTTAACCCTCATAATTGAGCCCAGGGCTGAGGGGTATCAAATGCAGAGCCCATTTGAAAAACTTCCTCACCATGCTCCAATTACGAACCCCTGCAACTTAAGGATGAAGCTCAGAAGAAGATGGGATTTTTTTTTCTTTTTCCTTTAGTAGCCTTTCTTGAAGGATGGTATTTAAATGGCTCCATTTGGAGTGATGTCCCTCCCTTTGACTCTCTCTGAGGCTGTGTGTGGGGATCCCCAGACCATTCTTTTGGTCTTCCCCTCCATGTGTTGCAGGAAGCTGAATTTCAGCACTGCATCAAGCTCTGAGATTGCAACCATCTTCAAGCCACCTTTGCTCAAATTCCCTACAATGTGCTCCCAGGTGCTGGAATTAGGAGCTGGCAAGGAGGATGGGAACTGCATCACCCCAGAGCTCAGTGAGGTCATCTGGATGGGGATGCAGCATGGGGTGGCCATCCTGGTCTGCAGAGGCAGGAGGTCATGGGGACCATGTTGCAGATCCTACAGGTGCTCCTGAAGGCTGAATGTGTCCATAGGAGATGGAAAGACTCCAGACCTAGATTTTTGTGGCTTCAAACCCTGAGCCAAAGCAGCCAGGGAATTCTGTATGCCAGATGATGCCACAAAACCACCTGTACGCCACAGAGCTATGCTGTGAGCCCAGTTCTGGCACTGTTCTACCTCCCTGCAGCTGAGGCCTCAAACACCATCACCCTGAGTGAAAAACAACCCCTGAAAGGTTTTCCCCAGAGGCTTGATAGCATTTCTCTGTTCCCAACCTTGCAGGATTGGCCATTTGATGATGGAGCACCTCCTCCCAGCAAGATTGTGGAAGATTGGCTGAACTTGTTGAAGACCAAGTTCTGCGAGGACCCTGGTTGCTGTGTGGCCGTGCACTGCGTGGCTGGCCTGGGGCGGTGAGTCTGAGCCCAGCACTCCAGCTGCACCCCTCATGAATACAGGAGAGGGAAAACCATGCCAGCTCTCCTCCTTCCATTCCCCAGCCCCGCTTTGAGCAAGGTTTTTTCCCAGCTGCCACCTCCCCACAAAGACAGGAGAGGGACAACCATGCCAGTGCTCCTCCTTCCTTTTCCCAGTCCCTCTTTGAGAAGGGTTCTGTGAAACCTTAGTGGGAATAGATGTTGATGGAGGGGATCTGCTACCTGAGCTTCTCCTTGAACTTTAAATGATGGGTATCAGCCTCTGGGCTGTGTGACTGGGGAGTGACAGCCACTGTGTTTGCCTTTCAGTGCTCCCGTCCTTGTCGCGCTGGCCTTGATCGAGAGTGGGATGAAGTATGAAGATGCCATCCAGTTCATCCGACAGTAAGTGGAGCAGTGCTGTGGTGTGGGGGCAGAAAGTCCCTCTCTGATGGAATGGAGAGATCTGGCATGTCCCAGGCTTGGGTTTTTTTGGTGACACTGGGATTGCTTTTCTCTCCTTTGGGAGGGGGAAAAAAGGTGTTGGTGTGGAGCACCCTGTAGCTTTGCAGGAGGCTGGGGCAGCAGCTGGCAGCATCCCTGAAGGGCTTTTACCATACCTCTGCCCTACATCTTTGCTCCCCAGCTCTCCATGCCCTGGGACTCAAAGGGTGGATGAGCAAGGAAAGCTGCTGGGGTCAGTGCCTATCTTCATCCCTGAAGGGTGCACCTGGCTTCAGCCTCCAAAATCCCTTCCTGCTCCAGGCAGGGGGGCTCAGCACCCCAACAGGGGCGGTTTGGGGTGGGGGGATCTCATGCCACACCTCTGACTGTTCTGGCATTTCTCTGTCCCCTCAGGAAGCGCAGAGGAGCCATCAACAGCAAGCAGCTGACGTACTTGGAAAAATACCGACCAAAGCAGAGACTCCGATTTAAGGACCCTCATAACCACAAGAACAAATGCTGCATCATGTAACCTCAATGACCTCTTGCCAAAATCCGTGCACAGACCCCCAGGCACTCGCACACATCCCACCCCTCACCTCCTCGCCCAGCCCTGTGCTCCCCACGCGCCGCCCCTCTGCCAGGGCTGGGCTGGGGACGCGGAGCATCTCCAGTGTGTTCCAGCACTCACAGCACACTCATCTTGCTGGATCCCCAAAAAAGGCTGCTGTCTCCAGCTGCAGCCCCGAGGAGGGAAGGCAGCACTGCCCTTTGACTCTTGGTGTTAGCAGGCAATGAGCTCGTGTGACCATTCTTCATCACCATCCTCCTCCCCGCCTTCCCCTCTGTTGTACTGAGAGGGGTGGGCAAAGGGTGCTTGGTTTGGGGTGATGCAGGCAGGGCTGTGCCGTCTCAGAAGGGATGGGGTGCAGAAGGGCTAGAGCATTCCCCAGAAAAGCTTTTCCCCACCTCTTCCCCATAAATAAGGGCTGCAGCAGCAGGGATGGAGGTGGGGACGGCACAGTCGCCTTGGGTGGGAAGCAGATGATAGCAGGGAGAGGTGACAGGGGCTCTTTGCTCATTGACTCTTGTGGCCAGGGGAAGGGCTGAGCTGAGATCCCCAGCACCATTCCCTTTCTCCTGGCCCTTCTGTCAGCTCCCCACCTCTCTGTTGCCTCAGTGCCAGCCAGGATGCTGCAGATGGGGCTCGCTGGGAACGTGTTCCAGTGCAGGCAGAGCTGTTGGGAACCTCGGGGACCACGGCAGGGCATGGAGGCACTCAGCTTTGCTGGGATGCTGGACCAGCACTGGGTACTACCCTAAAGTGTGGGGTGCTCTTATTTATAGCTTCCAAATTCAGTGCCCAGAGTGGTGGGTTCTCTGCTGTCCCCATCCCTGACCTGTGGCACAAACCCCAGTTATGGCTGCAGTGCCCTGGGGACACAATGTGCATGTCAAGGCACACCCATGTACCCCACCACCACTGCATTTGCTGGCCAAGGGGCTGGACTGCAGCTTTCCTAGGGGATTTTGGGTGTTCCTGGCAAGAGCACATCACCTAATTTTGCACCTGCCTTTTCCATATCTGTACTGAGGCGCCTGGCACACACCCAGCTGTGGTGAGCTCAGAGCTGCCCCGGAGCTGGGACATTGAACATCTTTCAACTTTCTGCCTTTGAACGCTTGCAGCAGCTGGAGCAGTCGGCACGTAGGGGGTGTGGGGATGGTTTTTTTTTCTTTCAATGAGGATAAAAAGAAATTTGCTAATTAAAGGAGAAAAAAAAAAACCTTAAAAAAATAACCTGTTTGTCTTCCGCACATCCTCTGGCCTTTCTTCCATCACTGCCCAGTAGAGCCCGGGAGGTGACCCATGGTCCCCCAGACTCATCCCCAGCAGTGTCAAATCTGGCTGCCATCTACTATCACCAGGTCATAGATGGGGCCCAGGGGATGCTCCAGGTGTCCTTTGGAGCATCTCACCCTTCAGCTGGATCCCTTCAGAGGATCACAGTTGTTGGGACAAGGAGGGCTGCTCACCCACGTCTGGGGTTTTAGGCTGACCAGCTTGAGATGCCCTCAGCGTCCTGTTTCGGGTCTCTCCAAAGGTTTGTGTGCCTTCCAAAGCATAGATATCCAGAGACATTCACTTCAGGGTGTTCATCCCTTGGGACAGGTGGTGAGGAAGGCTGGTTAGACACTCTCAGTACCTGCAGAGGGTCAGGGACTGCTTTGGACCACCACATGGGTGGCAGCAGGGGTGTTTGGAGCTGTTTCCAGCACCACTTGCCTGTCCTGATGGAGGCCAGCCCCACTGCAGGGCAGGGAAAGCCATCCTTTGGGGTAAGCTGTGGTGCTGAGTGAGGTGGGGACCCTCCACACGTGGCCCTGGAGTTGTCATACCACTCACCTTGGGCCTGTCCAGCACTGTGGGACAGCCCTCAGTCCCTTGTGTTTCTCCTGCTCTATCCCAGGCTGGTGATTGCCATAACCCATGGAGAAGGCAGCAATGGTCAAAGGGTCTGTGTTGATTTGGAATAGAGTGGATTGGGCTGATAAAAATGCCTGACCCTATATTAGAGCATCCTGCTGGGTGGGTCAGCATCCCCTTCCTGCTTGAGTTTCTCCTCCTGCTGCTAAAATAGGTGCTGCTTCATCCCCAGGGATATAGGAGGTGGCTTGGCATTGTGGTGGTGACAGCCCCAGTCCCTGCTAGCCAGGAAACCTCCCAATCCCATGCCCTTCTTTGTTGCTTTATGGGCTTGGAGATGTTTCTGTCTTGGCAAGATGAGTTTTCCTCACTCATGCACATGGCAGCATCACCTGGAACGTTGTCCAGGGCAAGAGCTCGTAGGATTCAGCCACGATGCCTTTGAGTTGGAGTCAGGCTGGAGACAGGGATTTGAATTCAGCCTCCTTTGGCCACTTGAGCAAGACTTCACTCAGCTTGGGGGACTGGCTTGGGGGAAACATGAAGGGGACAGGCTTTGTTTATGTAGCATCAACCCAATCACCTTAAAATTAGGGAGCTTCTGGTATAAAAGCAGTCCTTGACCTGGCCATGTGGCCAAATCCTGAGGGCATCTGGCTGGCAGAGTGGCATCTTGATACTCCTCAGCTTATGAGTCACTAAAAAAAAAAAAGCAAACCAAATCATGCTGATTTAATTGTTCTAGATCTTTTACTGTTTTGTTGGGGTTTTTTTTCATGGATATCTCCCCTTTAACCTTAAAAAGTGCTGCTTCCTTAGAAAGGACACCTTGGCAGCCCAGGAGTTGCTGTTTTGTATGGAGGGCTGAATTCAAAAGTTTCTCTGGGTTGGACTGCCAAATATTTGGGATTTATTTTATGGACTTGGGCTCCTTCCTCTCAGGTACCAGTTCCTTGATGTTTCAGCCTAGAGAAGGTTACAGAAGCAATAGGCTGGGGAAATTGAGGGGTCTTCCAAGGCGGATTTGGTTTAGAAATCTCAAAGAAGATCTCAAAAGTCTTGAGACAGGCAAGAGGGCAGGTTGAAGCTCAGACAACACCAGAGTGAGGCCTAAGCAGCCAAGGGCTCATGGTTTGGGCTGGTCTTGGGTTCTTCCCTCGTACACTAATCCTCATTTTGCTTCAAATGTCAAGATGCTGAAAGGAGAGCCTTAACAATCTGATCTATTTGCCAATGCTGTCACTGCTCCAGTTGTTTCCATTGGGTCCTGGCAGATGTCACAGGGAGCAGACACCCCCATGGCTTTGGCTACAAACCAGCCACCTCATTCTGCCCTTCTCTCCAGAAAGCAAAGGCTCAAACTGGGTTCTATAATTTCTCACCCCTACCAACCCTCTCCATGGAAAGCAGAGATAAGGCTCCAAATTGGTGCAAGAACTTTGGAGACCCAAGGGATGGCAAAGCAGAGATGCCCCAACCACAAACCAAGAGCCTGTAGGCTTTACCCAGGAGTCAGTCATGGCTGAGCCTCATGTGAGGGAATAAATCTGAGCAGGAACTTGTAGCTGTGTCCTCTCACTGGTGGCACATGGCACACACATGTTCTCAAATATCCCTTCTGTTGTTTGTTTTCCAGTCAGATGGAGCACGTGGAGGGGGTGGGTTGGTGGGAAGGCAGGAAATGTGGCCATCACAAATGTCCAGCTCTTCATTTAAGAAAGTTCTGATGGCACACATTTAAAGACTTTGCATTTGTAAATTCATATTATGAGTCTTGCAGTAAGGCTGACACTGTGGTGCTTGGGCTGGGAGCTTCAGAGTTTTATGAGGAACAGATTTCCCGAGAAAGCAGAGTCTGGCTCTACCCACAATAGAACGAGTTGTTTCCTTTTTTATTTTTTTCGTTGGGTTTGTTTGGTTTTTATTAGTCCCAGTGGGAAAGCGCACAGGGAGATTCGTGACTTCCATGCAGTTTCCAAGGTCTTGTATCTTATTTGCTGCCAGCACGCTGGGTAGGTGCAGCTTGGCGGGTGGGTTTGGATGGGATTCTGTCTGGTGGGAGACAAATGTGGCTCATTTCTTGGCACAGCGGGGGGGTCCTGGGCCGGGCTCTTGCAGACATTCCCGGGGAGGGGGCGTTCCGCCGCTTCCCTTCAGACCATGATCTCCCAATGAACTCTCCACTTCCCTGCTGTTCCTTTCTGTGCAACAAAGAACTGCATATTTTCCTTTTTAACCCCCTGGGCGACCATAGTAGTGTGTAGATTAAGCCCAGATGACTCTTTTTTCTGTTGGGTTTTTTTGGTTTTGTTTTTTTTGTTTTGGTTTTTTTTGGTTTTTTTTTTGGTCTGAGCCATAGCTAAATTATTGTACCCAATGCTTTTGTATCAGATGGCATCACTTTGAATATGCAGATGAGGTATAGGATCTTGACACTTTATAATCTTTTTAAAAAGAAACTTGTCTGTTTACTTAACGTCTTGTGTAAAAAGGAAAAAAAAATGTATGCCTTCGGTAATCACTTTTTTTTTTGGTTTTTTGAGTTTTATGAAATTACAGTGGTTACACTCCAGCAGCGAAATAAAAAGCGTTCACTGTTTTGTACATCCCTGTGTGCCTGGTGCTGCTAATGGGAATTATCAGGATGTGGGAGGTGAAGGCAGAGCTGAACTCTGGCCAAGGGTGGAAATGTATGGGGGAGTTTGTTCCGTCTGGAGAAGAGAAGGCTTCAGGAAGACCTCAGAGCACCTTCCAGGGCTACAAGAGAACTGGAGAGGGAATTTGCAAGGGCTTGGAATGACAGGACAACAGGGAATGGCTTCAAACTGACAGAGGGTGGGTTTAGATTAGGTACAAAGAAGAAATTCTTGCCTGTGAGGGTGGTGGGGCCCTGGTTGCCCAGGGAAGCTGTGGCTGCCCCATCCCGAGAAGTGTTTAAGGCCAGCTTGGATGGGGCATGGAACAGCCTGATCTAGGGGAAGGTTTCCCTGGCCATGGTGGGGCAGTTTGGAACTCTGATCTTGAAGGCCCCTTCCAACCCAAAACATTCTGTGATTTTACATGCAGTAGAGCATGGCCTAGCTTTGATTGAACACCCTGGAACACAGCAGAGGAGACACTACACACACCCCACCGGATCTGCTCACGAAATCAGCTGGGTTTTTAACTCTGCTCTCATGACCAAGGAAGGCAAAGACCAGAATCTCCATGGAGGCTGAGTTGGAGCTTGCATAAGCAGGCTGGTAAGCAAGGAAAGCTGACACAAAATTGTGTGAGCTCCCATGTAATTACACGGGGTTGCATGGAAGAGTGGGGAGGAAACTCCCCTTGAGCTGCTCTAGGCTCAGGAAGGCTTTTAGGGCAGATGCCAGCTGGGAAGAAGAGGTGAAGCAGAGTGGCGTGGCCAGAGCTGTCCTTGGATTCCCCCAGCACTTCCCAAGTGCTCGGCACGGCAGATCCTTATCTCCTGCAGGCTTTGAACCGCAGCTGCAAGGGGCACTGCCTCCTCCTTGTGCAAGAAGCAACTGGGCCTTCAATCAGCCTAATTGCTGCCTCTCCTCTCAAGCAGGAGGGCCAGGGGGACTGCTGAACACAGCGAGCGCGCTGGAGAAACACCCACCGTGCTCCTGCCTGTACATGCTCTCTCTACTTGCTGCATTCCTCCTTGCTCTCCGTCACCCAAAAACGTGCACCCC
Source organism: Sialia sialis (assembly GCA_009812075.1). Lineage (NCBI taxonomy): Eukaryota > Metazoa > Chordata > Aves > Passeriformes > Turdidae > Sialia > Sialia sialis. The sequence continues at coordinate 2,657,116 of VRYO01001463.1, forward strand.
TTGGCAGGCCAGTTATCCCAACTCTCTGTGGGAGGCTGCTGCCTCTCCATGCACAAGTCCTTGCCCTCCCTAAGAGGAGTACTATGAAAGTTCACTACATTGGGGAGTTCTGGACAAGGCTAAGTTGGCCACTCACAGGGATCAGCCCAGAAAAGCTGTGGATGTCCCATTCCTGGAAGTGTTCAAGGCCAGGGTGGATGGGGACTGGAGCAACCTGGTCTGCTGGAGAGTGTCCTTGCCCATGGTGGTGGCAGGGGTTGAACTGGATGATCTGTAAGATCCTTTCCAAGTCAGACCCTTCTATGATTCTATTCCATGATTCTCTAATGTCTTCTCAACTGGTGCCACGGTCCAGAGTGCCTTAAACCATTCTCAGCTGAGGATGTTGCTACCTGCAAGGCCCATCACAGGCTCATGTTACACTGCTTTCAGTCCTGCCAGAAACAAAATCAGTGAGATCCCCCTGACCTCAAGGAGGATGTCCACAGCTTGGGTTCATCCCTGACTCCCTTTCCAGTCATCAGAGATCAAGAGACAACACCATAGATTCAGGAGGGACTGATCTCAGACTGTCAGACCCCCAGAACTCTCAGCTCACACAGACACATCCAAACTGGAGACCCCAAAGCCTTGGGAGATGACCCATGGCACACAGTTCTCCTTGTCCATGTTCCTAACCCACCTCAGCAAGCCAGGTCTCCACACAGCAAGGAGGCAAAGGTTGCAGGGTCTTCAGTAAAGTCTAGACCAGCCACAGTCCAGCATCTGGATTAAAAAATGTTTTCTGAGGGCTGCCTTGGTACATTCTGAACCATGATGAAACCTTCCTTTGATAATTTTGAGCTGCTGCTGGCTGCCATGGCCAACACTGGCTCTTCCCAGGCACAGCACAGCTCTCATCACTAATCCCATCTACCTGCTTGGGATCAGCCCTTTTGCAACACCTCCACCTGAGGACCCTGCTGCCTGAAAGGGTCCCCATTCATCCCTCTGTGCCCAGGGAGTCTTGAACCATCAGCTGTGCAGGGACAAAGGTCTCACCTGCCCCCAGGACCTGGCAGACCCTGTGGGTCTGGGCACATGGTGCTGGAAGGTGGAAGGTGCTGCCCTGCTTGCCCTGCAGTAGCTGGGAACTCCCATGCTTGTGGGATAAAAATGTAGGGCAGCTCTTGGGTTGGCAAGAAAATTAAAATGTTCACAGCAAATATAGCTGAGAAGTCAAGTAGGGAATTAGGCACTGCTTGGCAAAGGCTCAGGAACACGGATCACCAGGGGTGGGTTTTGCCCCGGGAGCTTTCCTTGGGAAACAGAACAATGAGGGGAAGGAGAAACTCTTTGTCCAGGCTCACACAACAACCCCCACGGTTCAGAAAGGGAATCCTGCAAATCCCTGCTCCATGCCATGACCACAGCAAGGATCCGTGCTGCTCTGGGCAGGACCTCGGGGCAGAATTCGTTTTAATCATCGGAGAGAAAGAACATTTGAGTGGCAGGAGGAGAAGAGGCTTGCAGGGAGCTTGGAAAGGGCTGAGTCACTCTCTGTCGGCGTCAGCAACCGAGGAGAAGAAAAGCGTGACTGCCAAACAGCCACCTGGAGCTTTGTCAGCAAAAAAAAAAAAAAAAAAAAAAAGGCAGAAACTCAACTGACAGCCTCTCCCGCATCCCGGGGAGAGCTGATGTGCCGGGGAGCTCCGTGCAGAAGCAGTGGCTGTGAAAAATGCCCTTCCCTGGCTGCAGGTGCTGGTTTCTGTTGCAACACCTCCCTTGGGGCTCGCAGAGCAGAGGAGGCAGCGCTGCTCTCCCACAGCAGGCTCCAGGGAGCGGGGCTCGCTCCAAGCACCGGGGGCGGAGGGGATTACAGAGACCTGGCGCTGGCAGGAGGATGCGGCGCAAGAGCTGCCTCCGCCTGGCAGAGATAACTGCGGCTGACTTCAGCCAGAGACTGACTCACCTAAGCCAGGGCATCTCGTCTGGATATCAGGTGGAGACAGGGAGAAGCAATGCATTTAAATGAGCTTTGATCTTTAAAGCAAACAACGCCGCCTTGTTTTGCAGCGCCCAGGCAGCCGTGGGTGACAGGCTAGGACGGCCAGGCTGGTTTTGGGGGGCCCAGCTCAAGGCACTCGGTTTTCATGGATGGGTGCTCAGCACTCAAAACAAAGGCTGTGATAAAGGGCTTATCGTGAAAACTCACCTAGAGCTGCCAAATACCATCTTGTGGTTCTGTCTGCGCTGCAAATCTGCCAGGTTGGGTGAGACAACACAGCTGGTTAAAGCAGAGAGACACGACTGTAACCACCCAGCTGCAGCCAAGTGACACATCTGGGGGGAGAAGTCTAGTCCTTCTGTTTGCAGCTCCTCAATTTGTTCTATCCCGTCTCCATTCTTGGGAATATTTCAGGGTAAAGCTGTAAGGAACTGGGCTGATCCCCATGACTGCCCTGTTTTGAGCAGGAGACCTCCTTCCATCCTGAATCACAGAATTCACAGGCTGGAAGAGACTTTCAAGATCAAGTCCAACCCAAGCCCTAACACCTCAACTAGACCATGGCACCAAGTGCCACATCCAGTCTTTTTTTAAACACATCCAGGGATGGTGACTCCACACCTCCCTGGGCAGACCATTCCAGTACTTTATCACTCTTTCCATGAAACACTTTTTCTTAATATCCAACCTGTATCATCCTGTAGTCCTATGAAGATCCCAGAGAAGAAATGGGTAACTTATAGCTTGTAGGGTGCAAAACTGGGTCACTGAAGGAGATTCCAGCGAGATACTCCCCTTGGGGCATGTACCTTCTGCTGACACTGCACCTGTCTCCTCCACCTCCATCTGTTATGGTTAAAATGTCCATGGCTGTACAGGGAATTATGTCCAGGCTGCTTGCTCCCCCCTCAGACAGCTCAGTGTCCTCTCTAAAGTGTGATTGTCCTCAGTTTCACAGAATCCTGGGATCACAGAATGATTTGAATTGGAAGGTGTCTCAAAGATCATCCAATTCCAACTTGCTGCTATGGGCAGAAACCCCTTCAAACATCCCAGGTTGCTCCAAGCCCAGTCCAACTTGGCCTTAAACACTGCCAGGGATGGGGCATCCACAACTTGCCAAAGGATTTCAACATCCACAACTCCTCAGATGTGGATTTCAGACTCATCTAAAGCTGTTAAATCACTTCCCTACACGCACCCGTAACTCAACCAATCTTCTCTTTTCTCTTCAGAGTGTTCTATCATGAGCTGCAGATTTACCACACTCAAAGCCCTGCAAAGAGACGTCTGGCTCCATCAGCTGTTGCCACATGATCTATCATGTCCTGAAGAGGCTGAGCTGGGGCCCCTCACATTTTGATTCCTCAATCCACCATTAGGGTCCTTTCCAGCTGGCTGGACTGAAGTCTGCATGCAAATGCAGGTGCCAAAGCATGTCCAGAAAAGGACAGCAGAGCTGAGAGAGGGTCTGGAGAACAAATCTGGAGAGTAGTGGCTGACTCCAGGTGGGAGTTGGTCTCCTCTCCCAAGTTACAAATGACAGGACAAGAGGAAATGGCTTCAAGTTGCACCTGAGGAGGTTTTGATTGTATATCAGGAAAAATTTCTTTTCAGAAAGGGTGATCAAGCACTGGAACAGGCCAGCCAAGGAAGCTGAGAAGTCTCCACTCCTGGAGGTATTTAAAGGGCATGTAGATGTGGCACTTGGGGACACGTTTTAGTGGTGGACATGGTTCTGAGTTCTGGTTGGACTTAGAGGTCTTTTCCAACCTTAATGATTCTATGATTCTGTGAAATGGTTTCATACTAAGAGGGACTGATCAGTCCCTGTAGGTGTTTGTCCTTTTCCACCTCATTTTTCATCCCCTCATAGCTTCTTCAGGAGCAATTTCACATTTATTTCCAGCTCACTGGAGGAAAAGGCTGCACAGCTTTGGGCCAAGGATTTTCCACTGAAGAAACAGATCCAGGCCCTGGTGATTGCCCACTGATCACCACTTTTTGAGATCTGTCAGACAGCCAACTCTTAGCTCATTTAACACATGCTCTACTGATGTGTGGTGCTTTTTCCCCCCACTGGAACACCACACTGTACAAATCTAATATTTTACAAGCACATTGGGCCAACCTTATGATGTAAAATTATGACATCAAGCTGGTACAACAGGACCCCTGTTCCAGAAAACCACATTGACTGGCATTTTTTTTACATTTCTGTTATTTATGCTTTCGTGAATCAGATTCTAGATCAGACTGTTTTTATTAACAATCAGCCTGTTGTTATTACTAGCCTGACATCACCCCTAGACATGTCTGGCCCACAAAGGCAGTTTTTCTGCTCAGCAGGCTCCTGAGGCTTAGCACCACGCTAGCACTGGTACCAGAGACCAGGAGAAGATGTTGGCCCATGCATCAGGGCCTTTGCATCTTCCACAGATCTGAGCACCAGGCTTGCTCAGGTTGAGCCTGAGGCAGCTGTTCTACATCCAAAAACCTTACTTTGTCCTGAAGTTTGTATGAATCTCAGATAGAAAACAGATATTAGGGCAGCTCCTAAATTCATGAGAGCTCATGGTGTCTCTTTGTACAGTGGCCAAGGAGAGGAGATGGTTGTGGGGAGCCCAGCAGGATACACCAGGTGAGACCTGAATTCTCCTCCCTGAGCTTGAGGAGGGGCACAGCCACAATGACCCTGCAAACCTCCTTGTGTATGGCAGCAGAGTGCTGTGGTCTTTGACCCTCAGCCTGTGGGACAGGATTCAGGCTGAGTGTGATTAAAGAATCACAGAATTATTAAGGTCGGAAAAAACCCCTAAGATCACTGAGTCCAACCATTAACCCAGCATCACTGTGTCCCCAAGGACATCTAAGTGTCTTGAACACTTCAGGGACAGTAATTCAGAGGAGGGTGCACAGCTTTAGGATGCACAGCTTTAGGAAACTGTCCCTGTCCCAAAAAGATTAGGAAGCAGAAACACCATTCCAAAAATGTCAAATTCTACCCAAAATCAAAGGTGAAGCAGCTGATCTGCTGACACCACTGAAGCACACCCTGAAGCAAAGCCAGTGTGACCATTCCCATACAGACCCTCCTGCTGCCTCATCTGAGGCTCTGCTTGGGGGGTGTTTGCCCTCAATTTATTTCAGATATGCAGATATTCCTCTACTGCATGTGCTTGCATCTTCTGGGTCCCCTGAAACCTCTAAAACTTCAGTGTGAAAAAGAAAATACTTCACATATTGAACCAAACCGAATCCTGGTGCAGAGTTTCACCTCCTCGCCCTGAGCTCCCACCCAGCCCAGCCTCCTCCTCTCGCAGCCTGTGCTCCAGCAAAATCATTTGCACACTAAAAACCCTGCCAGACAAAGAGCCAGCCGCCCACCCGTGCTCTCAGCCTGCCACCGGCGTAGAGAATCCCCGTCCTTAAGGACACAGCCTTGAACAAAAGCCAGGGAAATAAAATTTTAAAAAAATTAAAAAAATAAAATAAAAAAAAATAAAATTAAAAGCTCAGCAAAACAAGCTTCTCTGCAGCCTGACCTTTTATTGTCTGAACGGGGCTGCCAAACCAAACCCGCGCTGCGGGTCCTTCCCGCTCCTCGCATCCTGTCCGAGATTCCTCCCCTCCCTGGCTGCGTCTCCAGGGCTTCCCAGGAGTGAGGAAGACAATGGGGGGATTCTCGGGGTGGTGTGGGCGGCTTCCTCTTCCTCCATCCAAGCAGGGCCTGGGGTTGGCTCAGTGGAGGGTGGGATCCGCAGTTGCTGGCAGATAGAAGAGCGAGCAAAGGTGGAAAAGCATCCGCAGCCTTGCGGGGCTGGCAACAGAAGGACCAGAGGGGACACGTCGGGTTTAAATTATCTTCTCCCCTCCAGGGCCCGTACAAGACACTTCAGGAGGGAAAAAAGAAATAGAAGAAGAAAGAAAAGATAATCCCCCTGTGAATGCCTGGTGCCTGCTGCCAGAAGAAAAGTTTGGCTCAGGGCTGTGCTTGCCCCAGCAGAGCCTGTCTCGCTTTTTCTGCCATTCACATTTCCCCAGCACCCCCCGGCTCAGCCCGAGAACTCCTGAGGACACGAGCTGAGCTGGAGCATCTCTCATCCATCAGGAGAGCCCTTTGCCAGGACGTGGCAATCCTGCCCTCCCTGCCTGCGAGCGCGGAGCCGGGGCTTGTCCACATCACACAGCGCCGGCTGCCTCTCATTAGCGCTGGGTGATAAATCCAGGGGGGAGATGACAGCCCAGCGGGATGGATCCAAGCGTTCTACCCTTTCAATTCCCCTCCTCCCATCGCACATGGCCGGGCTTGCCTGGTCCCATCATCTACTGATGGCTGTGAGCCATCGCCCCCGGATGGGGAATGAACCCTAACGAGTGCAGCATTTCCTTTGTGTCCTCCTGGTGGGAAGCAGAGGCTGTCCCGGCCGCCCTGTCCTGCTGAAGGTGAAAGGAGATGCCATGAGGTCTCCCCTGTTGGACCATGGAGAGGTTTGGCCACGTTGTCCAGCACAGACTTGCAGTGCCAGCTGGCCTGGAACACCACTTTGTTTTGAGAGACAGCTTGGGTGAAAAACCACCTGGTCTCATGGTTTACTCCAGTGTCACTGATCCCTCCTGAAAAACAGGCTGTTTCAGTTGCAAATGGGATTTATGGAAGTCAGCATCCTGCTGTGAATAGCCTAGAGAGGTGGAGCATCCCCCCTCCACAAGCCTCGATCCAGCCTGGCACAGGAGGCTGGGAGGGGCTTTAAAAGCCAATGTGCCATGGAGGAGGATGCCTGCATGGAGGCTGGGTAGAGGGAGGTGGTGGAGGGGCTTCCACGGATCATTGAATCATAAAATGGTTTGGGCTGGAAGGGATCTTAAAAGGTCACCTAGTCCAGACCCCACTAAACCAGGTTGATCAGAGCCTCATCCAACCTGGTCTTGAATGTTTCACAGAATGGGACATCCACCAGCTCTCTGGTCAACTTGTGCTGGCATTTTACAACCCTCACCGTAAAAAAAACCTACTTTCTAATATCAAATCTAAATTGACCCTCTTTCAGTTTAAAGCCATTGCCCCTTGAACCACCACTACACAGCCTGCTGAAAAGTCTGTTCTCATCTTTCTTGTATGCCCCTTTAAGGCACTGGAAAGTTCTTCTTGGGGCCTTCTCATCTCCAGGCTGAACAGCCCCAAGTGTCCTAGGCTGTCTCCAGAGCAGAGGTGTTCCAGCTCTCTAACCTTTTTCATGGCTCTCCTCTAGTCTCACTTCAAAAGGTCCATGTCTGTCTTGTACCTGGATTGGTAACACCTGACCCAGGTGCAGCACCAGCACCTGGCTTTGTTGAGCCTCATGAGATTCCCATGGCCCACTTCCCAAGCTTGTCCAGCTCCCTCTGGATGTCACCATGTCCCTCAGGCACATCCTTCAGGCTGCAGAGGCACAGCTCAACCCGTTTTTGCACCAGTGATTCTCTGTCCTCCATCCTGCCAGGCACAGGGAGGGGCCCCTCAGTGCCACAGTCCCAAGGACAGGAGCTGCTTTTCCCCTACAAATCTGGAGGGAACAAAATCTCCTCGAGGGCTCTTCTACTCAGCATCATTTGGGTTGAAACTGCCTGAATTACTCACATAAATCTTGCCTCTTCAGGAAAACAACAGAAAAAAAGCTGGGCTGTGGTGTCAAAGCACTTTGCTGAGCCAAGAGCATCCTTGCTGGGTTTGCAAACTTCCCTGGGGTCTTGCAACCCCTCTCTGTCACTGGCACTTTGGGAAGACCATAAACCATCACTGGCCTGTCATGGTTTTGGGGACTGCCAGCCCCAGGGGTGGTGGGGAACAATGTCCTCTCTGCAGACCTACACAAACTGCTCTGAGCCCAGCCCTGCTGCTGTCCAGGGTGGAGAAGCTGTGGATTCATCCCCTTCTGAGGAAAAAAAGGGCTCATGGCCATTTCTCAGCTCTGACCCCTCCACCTCCCTGTGGAGTTTCTGCACAGCCTTGCACAGTTGTGCTTTGGTTCATGGTGCATTTTGCATCACACCAGACTTGTCTGCAATAAAAAAGTGAGAGAGGATGTAGAAAGATGGAAGCTGCAGGTTTGGGGTTAAGACAGGGTAGGATATATGCTGGATTGCGAAGGAGGAGCTGTAAGATATGGCTTCATGGTGATGTGCAGTTACATTTGGGAACACCTAGGTACTTCTGGAGGCATCTCAGACCCTGCCACCAGTCTGGGGAGGAAAACACTGCTGTGGGTTGGAGAATGAGGCAGCAGATGAGGACATGGATGCAGAAACAGAGAAGGCTGGAGGCTTGAGGTGCAGCCTCAAACAGCCACCGACTGGCTGGTAAATCAATTCTCCTCTTTTGAAGCAGCCTGACTCCTTTTTGGAGCACAGTTTCCCTTGGCTGTGGTGGGCAGTGGAACACTGGGGACATGTGGCTGGGGTGGGAGAGCTGCAGCCCCAGCAGCTCTCAGCCCAGCCAGCACTAGCCCAGACACATGTGGGGTACCCAGAACCTCTCCAGGAGCCCTGCAGCATCATCACACCCTGGGCTTCCCCACATGGAAGGGTCCTAAGACAAACTCTGTAGTGTTAGTGGAGAGAAGGAGGCAGAAGGGATGTCATTCATGACAAGGCTAACTCACTTCTAAGCTCTCTGGAGAAAACAGCAGGGAAAAAGAAAAGGCTAAACAGAAAACAGACTAAATAGAACAAAAGAGAACACGAGGGAGCAGGTCTTTGTAACTCCAGCTGGAGTGGACTGCTCCTGAGCCAAGCCTAAAACACTTGAACAAGGCCAACCTGGCCATCCCCGAGGCAGGCCATGTGAATGACAAGTGCATCAGCCATGCTGGCAGCTCTCTTTCATGAGTTTCTTTATAAAGAAATATTATATAATTAACTGCAGGTCAATTAAACACATCAAACAATCATTGTTGATAACCTCCACCACCCTGTGCTGTCCGGAAATGTGAGAGTGGAAAACATGTCTGGCCCTCAGAGTGGGAGTAACAACGTGCATGGCTTTGAGGATGTCAGGGATGGGCCATGGCTGGTCACCTGGACACTGCAATGTCACAAGGCTCCTCCACATCTCCTGCCTTCCTGGCTCAGGTGGATGCCCCCAGTGTGGTTAACCAAACCTCCCAGCACCACAGCTCTGGGGCACAAGAGAAGGAAGACACATAAAAATGAAACCAAGAGCTCTCCACAGGTTCCTATCTGGGTGGCCAAGGCTTTTCCAGGCGCCTGACACTCCAAAGCTCCCAGCTTTCTGCTGAAGCACCCACAGCAGGTTTGCAATGAATTTTCTTTAGTATTTCTCCCCTGCTGCTCCAGGCTCTGGGAGAATTGCAGTCGCTCACAGCACTCTCGTGCTGGAAAACCTACTGGTGTCAGAAAAACAGCCCCAGTATGTTCCAGACAGTGCCATGCACGAGGCTGGAAACCTTCCGTGGGCATAGGTCTGCTGCTCCCTGGGCTCTGCTCTGCAGCCTGGTGGGGAGCAGATTCTCTAGGGCTGGTGGGCAAACTCTGTGCATAGCAATAGATGTTTCTGTCACAATCGTTACAGGAGATTGTTCATGAAATAACTCCACTGCTTGGAGCAGCCAGACTCAATCATTCTTCAATTAACTCTATCAGGGCCAGCCCAAGAAATTACTTCTGGATCCTGTCTTTTAAGAAGCCCAAGAGTCTCCAGAGCACTGGTCCTAGGAGGGTGCACAAGGGACAGTGCTCTTCCAGATGTTTTCCAAGAGGAGGACCACAGCATTTTGAGAACGCTTTACATTTACTAGAGCCATATACCTCACCGTGAACATTCAGCATTTCCAGTTTAAGGATTTCTCAGAAATCCTGGGGAGTTAGGAGCTGTCTCCTGGTAGGCATTTCTAAGTAGTAATGTGCAGAAAGAAACTTCCCCAGCCCAAGATCAGACAGCATAGGCTGGGTGCACCCCAAATTCAGCAAAATATCCAAGCAGCCTTTCAGCTGACTGGTGGGGCTGGATGCTCATGGTGCCTACATCAAACTGGGCAAGGGGAGCTGAAACCCCCCGAGACACCTTGTGAGTGTTGGCTCAGGTTTTTTCTCCTTTACGTCATTTGTACTCATTGCTATTTTGTCATTATTTGGGGAGCTGACATTGAAAAAATGCTCACATCACACAGTGAGGCAGATAGATGTGAGACAAGGCCTTTGATTTTTTGGGCTTTATCTTAATTACACAGTTTAAATGCTTTTGAGAGATCTTCTCTGCATTTTTTTTCCAAAGTAAATGGAATGGGCAATAATGCCTTGTGTTTATATGTAGCCATATGATGTGCTTGTTTATTGGGCTAGTAATTACTGGGAAAAGATTAATGAAGGGCAGATATTTGAATAGTTAAGTACTTCTCATTTTTTCTGGTTTTGTTAAATGAGAGAAAGGGTCGAGAGCCTTGACTGCTACACCAGCCACTCATTGGATCCATAAGATTTGTGTTCCCTGTGTTCTTGGGCTAAGTTAACAAATATTTACAGGCTGGGGCTGTGGTTCAGCAGAGCACTCTCAGCTGTGTGCTCAAATCTCCTTGGCCTCAGTGGCGATTAAATGCAACCTTGTGCAACGTGCTAGATGTGAGGACCTTGGATTTTTTGGATAACAAAGACAACATTTGTCATTGCCAAACCAAGGGTCACTGAGTCACGTTGCTGACTAGCACAAAGCCCTTCATCGCCTTTGTTCTCTCTGAAATGGTGAAATAGCAGCTGACTAGGTGAATTTCACAAGTTTCTACTTTTTTATGTGTGTTTGTGTGTGAATGTTGTTGATTTCTAAATTACCTGCATGAAAATCTTTTAAAGTGGATCCTAAGAGTTCACACTTACTTGATTTGCATTTTTGAGTTGCTGTTGTAATGTAATGAGGAGATTTTCTCATATCCACCAGGAGAAGAAAGATTACTGAGAATTCTGTGTCCCTTTTTTGTGTGAAAATGCAGAAGGACTCACTCAGCAGGTGGCCAGAAGGGTCTCTTCTCCAGAGAGCTCATTCATCGCTGAGCCAGGCTCATGGAACACCTCAGTTCAAACCCCATCACATTCAGTGTGTGCATTTCTCCTTTCCTTGCTCTTGCACTCCCTCTGCTGATCCCAGGGATCTGTCAAAAAAAAATGCTGGTGCCAGAGATAAGCTAAGTATAGGAGGGAAACAACTGTATGGCAAAAAATGAACCAACTCATCCCAGTTGGAGGATACCTGAAGTTCAGGGAACAGAAAAGAAAAAAACAGAGTGATAAATGAAGATGTAGGAAATACAGTTCCTCCTATCAGCTGATTTCTTCCTTCTGCTGACCAGTGACATGACCCAAGGGAATTGCTGGAACTGTGTCAGGGGAGGTTTAGGCTGGATATTAGAAAAAGGAACAGATGGTATTTACCCTCCTACCCCTTTTCCAAACCATGGCCATGGTCACCTGTCTGCTTCTCACCCACCCTCCCCTATAGATTCCTCTTGATCCTTTGGGGTGAACTTGAGCTCTACTTGCATGTTGAGTGCCTACCCCTCAGAAAAAACAAACCCAAAATTAGAAGACTCCTTGCTCAGAAAAGCTGTGGTTGTCCCATCCCTGGAAGTGTTCAAAGCCAGGCTGCATGTGGCTTGGAGCAACCTGGGATAGTGGAAGGTGTCTCTGCCAATGGCAGGGAACTAGATGGTCTTTAAGGTCCCTTCCAACCCAAACCTTTCTGTGACTCTATGATTTTTATGACTTCACTTTGAGGGCCTGAAGAAAAACAACCCATGGGGGCTCAGTTAACCTTTCCCCAGGCCTTGGCTTTCATAAGACAAAGAGATAAAAACTAATGGGACTGCTGGGAAGCAGGGAAGAAGCACAGAATTGCTCTATGTGTCCTTTGGAAGGTCCCAAAAGGAAAAGGTCCTTGACAAGGAGTTTATTTTCATTAAAAATTACAGGCCCAGCTCAACCAGTCAAATAAACAAAGCAAGTCTGTAAAACAGCAAGTGCAAAAGGTCCTGGGTTATTTATAAAGGGCTTTTAAGTATATTAGGCCTAACACCAAGATAAATCAACCCTGCTAGGATTCCAGAGGCATATCACATGTGGCCCTAGCTGTTGTCAGCTTTGAGCTGGAATATATTTAGTGGCCAGTTTCACTACAAACCTTCATGGCTTTTCCCCTGGTGACTCCCTCTAGAAAATGAATGCATTGGGACCAGGCCCGGGTTTCTGTCTTCAGTCACATATTGACTTGATCAAATCCTTCATGGAATCATGGAGTATTTTGGGTTGGGAAACATGTGCAATATCATCTGCTGTAACCCCAGCCATGGGCAGGGACACCTTCCACTATTCCAGGTTGTTCCAAGCCCCATCCAACCTGGCCTTGAACACTTCCAGGGATGGGGCATCCACGGTTTCTCTGAACAACAAATTCCAGTGCCTCACCACTCTCACATGGAAGAATTTCTCCTTCATACCTAAATCTACCTAAAGCCACTCCACCTGTCCTCTCTCTGTATGCTCTTGTCAAAAATCCCTCTTCACAGCCATTCAAATCCATGCCACTGCATTCAAGAGACATTTTGCCACCAGTGTGTTATAGAATGGTGAAGGACCCTGTTCAAGACCAGGTTATTGGATCCAACAGGATTGTTGGTTTTTTTTCCCCTGAAACTGAATATTCAGTGCAGAGCATCACCATCATCTGCCACTGTCAACTTCAGCTCAAATAAATCTCAGTGGTTGTTTCTCAGGTGATCAGAAGGAAGATGAGGATGTTCAGGATCTTGTAGGATTTGTTCACATTTAAAGATCCTGGGCAAAGTCAATGCTGGAAAACAGCCATGTGCTTGTCTGCTCAACCTCCCTGCACTTCAGATCACTCCTTCAGTGGTCTGGCACAAACCTAGAACTTCTCCAGTCCCACCAGAACAACTCTGCACCTTCCCAGGGTGCAGACCAATTCCAGCACAAGGTGAGGTGTCCAGGAGTGCACAGAGCAGGAGAGGGTTTGGTTGAGGATTCATGGTGTGATTGTTGGGACTGTGCTGGGAAGGGCCAGGAGTTGAACTCGAGAATCCTTGCGGGTCCCTTCCAAATCAAGATTTCCTAGGACTGGCTATGGAATTATCTACACGGGCTTTACTTGATGCTAAGGGTGCAATTTAGTGTCCTAAAACAGGTTTTTCAGACCAGATGAGGTGTTCCCATCAACCGCCAGCTGCCACAAGAGGATATGGGTGTCTCTTTCCATAAGTATCTGTAGGGTATTCTGGAGTATTTTGAACAGTATCAGATGTTCAGGCAACATCAGAATTCTCTGTAAACCCCCAGACACTTGGAAAAAACTTATGCCATTTAGTGCCTTGCACTGTAAAGTCAGGGATAGCCCCATTTCCAAGTATCATTTCTGCTTTTTATTGCTCCAGCTCCTGTTTGGAAAGAATGCCACATGAGGGAAGGGAACATTTTAGAGGGAAAATATTCCTAGAGAAATATTCAGATGGGTGCCCATCATTAGGATCCCAGTCTACTCCCCAAATAATCGGTCTGGTTTTGCATCCCTGCTGGATCAATCTGGACAACTGATCCACCCTTCCAGAGGGGATTCAGGCCAGGCTTTTCTGCCTCATTCTGTGATGAAGCCAGACACCTCTGTGATCCCCTGCCTAGGAAGGGAATGATGTTCTCTCACTATCACAAGGCCAAGATCACAGGTAAGTTTTCTGAAAGGGAATTCAGAGAGGAAAGTACCTGGTTTGGGAAATCCTTTGGATTTACTTTTTTGATGCCAAATTCCTCAGCTGTTTCCAATTTGTTGAAATTAACTCCAGTTCAGTAAGAACCAATAATTGCCTAATTGGTTTGAACTAACTGACCACAGTCTAGAAGATGCCAGCTGGTGATCCCCTGCCTTTCTGAAAGAGCTGCAGGAATTGTCTGCAGGAACAATTGCTCAGCAGGAAAGACAAGTTTTACAAAATCAAGTTTTGCTGTGAGAAAAAGCTGTGGTTTTGCTCAAATAATTCCAATATTTTTGTTTGTTTTTCTTCCCGGAAAACTCAAATAAAATATCTTCATTTGAAGAAGGTTAGTGCCAAATATTTGCTTTTAACTTTGTGCCATGACACACACAGAGCCCCAGATCCTCATTTCAGCTGAGCTGTGCTGGTGGTGCCTGTGAACAGAGTTTTGCTTTCTCCTTAGACAGAAAAGAGCAGATGAAAACACTGAGACTGAGATACATAAAAAATTGGCTATTTGGCTAGTGAGTTATATTATATGACAACTTCTGTAGTTATTTGCCCCCATGTCTAGAAAAAAACCTGTCTTTTTCTGGTGTAATCCCAGCTCTCCATCTCGAATAGAAAATATCATCTGTCTTAGAGGTAAGTTTGAAAACTTTTAGCAACCCCATAGACTCAGATGCTCCCTATGAAAAACAAGGGTCCAGCCTCCACTGCTCATTACTTTCCTTCCTTTGCTCCATCCCAGCATTCACCAACTTGCTCTTTGATGCCCCAAATATTTCTGGGGGGAGAATCAGGCTGAAAATGCTGAGGATGAAGGTTATCTCTCCTTGAGCCGTTCAGTCCAGCGTTGTTCTGGTCAGTTTTCCATCCCCAGGCAGGTATTTCCATGCTGGAGCTGCTCGGTTAATTCTGGGAACTCGCACCAGAGGGCGATGCCAGACCATTTCCAGCTTCATCTCTGAAAAGGCAAACTCCACGGCATCCCTGGATTGTTTAGTTTGGGGTTTTTTTGTGTGTTAATGGTTGATACCTGCTGAAATCCCTGAGCCGGCAGTTGTCCCACTGCAATGTTTCCTGCTAAGGTGTGTCCCTGCAGGAATTCTCTGCTGTATCTTGCCATTATCCTGAGAGGAACAGACAGGCAAGAAAGAAAACAGCCTTCACTGTGTTCAGGATAAGGAAATATTACAGTGATTGAAGCATGGCTTCAATGAGAGGTCAGAGCAGAGGGGATGGAAGCTGTCAAGAGCAGGTCAGGGCTGAGCAGCACGAGCCATCAAAAAACTGTCCTGTCCACTGGCTCAGTAGAATCAGAATTATAGAATATCCTGAGTTGGAAGGGACCCACAAGGATCATCAAGGACAGCCCCAAGAATCCCACCATGTTCCTGAGAGCATTGTCCAAATGCTCCTTGAGTTATGTAGATATTCCCACCTGAGTGGGTTAAAAGCAGCTTGCACAGAACCCTGATAAATGCACATCTCTGAGCACTGATCCCTCGCAGTGCAGCACTGAATTTGCAGTGATGTTAAGCAGATTTTGCAGTCTCTGAGTTTTTGGGGCTTCCCTCCAGCAGCTCCCAAGAGCCCACTCTCAGAGGCAGATTGCAGCCATCCCAGTCTGCCTGGCCACGAGCATTTTTACCACCCTAATGTATGTTCCCAGTGCTCCCAGAACCTGTCAGGGACCTGCTCAGTAAAGAGCAATTGGATTTACAGAGCTCATTCTTGGATGGGAAGTGCTGGCAGGGTGACAGGACAGATCCTGCACGTGCCATCTTATCTGTGTCCAGGTGGGATCACTGCCCTGCAAGCCAAAGGGAGGGAGGCAGAGCTCATGCCAGGAGCTCTGTAACTCATCTCCTGACAATATTTTGGCTGGGTTTGGGATTCAGCATGAGTAGGGCTTGGGCTGCACACAAAAACACCTGCATGGACAGAAAACAGCCTGATGAGCAGAGCTGGACACAAAATAGACATTCTCTGGGAAAACTAAGCTGTTTCTGCACAGATCTCTGACATGCTGGTCTGCAAAGCAGCAGCCAGCGAGAGGGGACTGGCCCCATTATCACAGTGCACAGGCTGAAAGTTGGCTGAAGGATGCAGCTTCCCAGCCTGGCCCATCTCTGTCCAGCATTTTTTATGGATTATTTCTACCTGAACAGGACTGTGAATGTGATTTAGCTGTTCAGATGGGAGCCTGGTCTCCCTCCTGTGCAGAGGTGAAGAAAGGCTCTGGGGGAAGCAGGGAGAAGGTGGCAGGGTTGAGGAAAGCAGTCTGGCCTCACTGGGACATGACATTTACCATTGCTACTGCAATAATAACTACCTGCTCTGCCATTGTTTAAAAGCCCAGGTCACAGCCAGTAAAAATTTCCATCCCCCACTTGCACCTGCAAGCACAGCCTGATCCCAGGGGAATTCTGCATCAGAACCAAAATATGTCCTAACATTAACATGTGCAAAGGTTTAGACCACGGCTGTCAAACAAACCCTGATCAGTCATTGTTTAGCAGCTATGGATCCAAGCTACATAAATTGGTGACAGAGCTCACTGGGAATTCATCCACCTTTCTCTTCTGGAAGTTCTCAAGGAACGCAGCCATGACCCAGCTGATCCCTTCAGTCAGGCAGATGTGTTTGCAGGTGCTGACAATCCCCTGCATGACAGGATAAGAAACATCTGAACACGGGAAGAGCTCAGGGAAGAGAGGTGAAGGATGAACAGAGAGCAGAATGAAAGCAGCTGGGAGGTAGATAAAGCACAGAGTTGTCTCTCCCCTCTATTCCACGGAGTGGGTAATACCATGATTTCCTTATTCTCAGAACTTCTGACTGAGAAAAAAAGTTAAATCATCATTTTTATCCCCAGAAAATCAGAGAGAAGGGCACAGATGTGGTTACTTTGGCTCATCTAGCCACAGACAGGTCACTTATCTCTGTTCCACCCTCATCCAACCCAGATACCCAACTTCCAAGCACTGCCACAAGTGAAACTGTATTTATCCCTGTTATTCCTGGAAGGCTATCAGCCTTTCCCAAAGCTGGACTTGCCCAGTCAAAATAACAGAGCCCAGTACATGGTTAATCATCGCTGCAAAGAATCTCTGCTGTCAGGTCTGTGCTGCTCCTCTTTCCAAAGCTGATATTCACACCAGCAGGGATTTCAACCACTGTGATCCCTGTGCTGTGGGATTTCCACATCCTGCAGGCTCAGATAAAATGGCACACAAAACTCCCTGCCTCTCTGGTTTTGGCCCCAAATTCAGACTGAGACCTGAGAAATTTTTCTCAACTGATGTTTCATTGATATTGGTATGTTCCCATGGAAAGTTTCTGTTTCAATTATATCAGCATTTTTATGGGGAAAAAAATTAATCAGAAAACATTCCAGTCAGATCTAGACAAATTTGCTAATATTTGCCCAAAAAAGACATTCATGGCCGACTTGTATCTCATTATCAAGATATTCAGGCTTTCAGGTTATACTCAGAAATCTTTCTGATGTAGGAACAAGGCATGAAAAGGCTTTGGATTGATGGCTTTAATATGTCTGTCTTTCCTTGATTAGGAGTGTTAGTGTTGGCCTGCCTTTGTTCTGCTGAAAAGCCTTTTCTGAATTCAAAGACATATTTAATGCAATCTCTAAATTCTTCAACTGAACAGGGAAAGGAGGCTGAATCCTTAATAAAGACTTCCTTCCTCCCAGTGTTATTTATTCATTGGATAAAGATAGGCTAAAATAAACACAAATTACTCATAGACTTAGAAACTTCTGTGATTAAAACATTATTCTCCTGTGAACGCTCCACATAAATTTCTTGATTTCTAGGACACTATTTCTCAGTTTCTCCCATTCAGCCTAAATTAGATGGCAGACAAAGGCAGTCTTTATCATGAATGCAGGTTACAGATTGTTGGAAATAAGGCCCCGTGTGCTTTGTGCTTTCTGAGGTGGAATTACTTAAACTGGGAACCAGTTAGGGCAAAATATGTCCAAAAAGAAGTTTTCTGACTGCTGATCATGCTAGAACCCAACCAGTGTCCAGAGTCAGGCAGGCAAAGGGTTTGATACCAGCAAATGGAAAGGGTTTTTCTCCTACAAAATGCATATAATTGATTTGTGGGACTCATTACCAAAGGAGGTTGTGAAGGCCAACATTATGCACGAGATTACAAAGTATTTATTAAAAATTGTGGAGGAATTCCAATGGGACAATTTAGCCCAGTGATTTGGCTGGGACTTCTACATCAGGATATCCCTAAAATACTGAAAAACAAAGGCAGGGTCTGCCTTGGTCTGGGCATCTGTGTTTCAGATCCACTGAAGGGGCAGCAGACTGAGGTGCACTGGTAGAGTTTAGCAGTTGTTTATTGACAAAGGTGACAAGGAAAGACTGGGGATTAAGGATAAATTCTATATTTAATGGGATGTGGAGAACAGATTTTCGACTGCTGTAAATCAGCTTGTGTTCCTGGTTTTCCACAAGGCTCTGGAGATTTTCTTTTCCCAGGGATCTGGTTCTTTTTGTTTTTTCCTGACTGTAAGGCGATCAATTTCCAGCATGCCTGGAGCATTGCAAAGGGTCCTGGCAAAGCTCTTGAGACTTGCTGTAGTTTTCCTCATGTCCCTTCAATCTCTGGATGTTCACAGGACCCTGAAGTGCTGTGCCCACACAGCCCATGCAGGTGTCTGGTGGAGTTCAGGCACTTCAGCACTACCCAAATGCAGGGGAGCAAGCCAAGGAGCCTTTTTCCAGTGCCAAGGCATTCATCTTCCTCTCTTCTCCCTTGATCTTAGGCTCTTTTTCTCTCCCTTCAGAACTGCCTTCAGCAGGGAGGGGATGATTTCTTAGGAGAAGTGCCCCAAGAGCAACTAAGTGTGGATTTCACTCAGCAATGAGCAATATGCACCTGTTGGGATCCACCAGCCACTTGGATTCTGAGAGGCTGGAGAAAGGTGTAGATCAAGTCCTCTAAAGTAACCATGATAAGAAAAACCAGTCCTCAGAAACAAAGGCAGAAACCCTCCCTTGCCAGCAGAAGGATATTGTGCATAATAAGCACAGAGCCCTCAACCCACAGGACAGCTTTATCTCTTCCTACAGGATTTGCCACCATCTCAAAACATCTTGAGGCTTCATTCCCTGTCATTCACTAAACAAACTTTTCTAATATCTATAATATGAACTGATCTCATGTTCTCCAAAGACAGATGGCTCTATCACAGAGCAGTATCAGATACTGATGTAACACTCCAGAACTTTGTCTTCGTCACTTCCCACCCCTTGTGTACCCTATTTCACTGAAACAGTTCCCAGCCAGCAGTCCTGCAGATGGAAATGATAGGTAGAGAGGAGATCTGCTCCTGCTCTGGAGGATTTATGCCTGCTGACTCACTTTCTGGAGGCAATTAGGGAGAAACTTTGCCTCCAAACAAGAACAATTTATCTGGCAAGTTTTGCGGCTCCGTCTGGTTGACACAGACTTGGCCTGGGATGATGGCAGCCCATGGAAAACAGGAGATTTCAGCCCTTTCTCTGCTGGTTTGATTAGCAGAACTGACATCATATGCCAAGCTGTTTGGGATGAGAGGCAACATCCACATCTGAGC
Source organism: Sialia sialis (assembly GCA_009812075.1). Classification (NCBI taxonomy): domain Eukaryota; kingdom Metazoa; phylum Chordata; class Aves; order Passeriformes; family Turdidae; genus Sialia; species Sialia sialis. Next base: position 2,676,473 of record VRYO01001463.1, read on the forward strand.
CAGTGGCTTTCCCTGTGTGAGTCAGTGGGGTCCAGGGCATGGACCAGCCTTGCCCAGAGGGCAGAGATGGGGCCCAGGGGAAGCTCAGAGGTGTCCTAAGGCCTGAGGCATGCCCAGAACTCATCACACTTGTTTTTGCCAGGAGTCTGATGTTTAGGGTGTCTTCTGGGTGTCTTGCCTGCCTGGAGCATCACTCTGGGTGCAGGGGGAAGGCTAAGCCTGGGCTGGCCCATCCACACCACGGGGCAATGACTGCAGGAGAGTGCCCTAAAGCACCACAGATACACGAGTCAAAGTGGGAAACATCAACCTCAGGGGCATGATCCTTACTGTGCTGCATTTCAGCTTTCCTTCTGCCTCCTGACCAGTGAATGCCACCCCCCCGGCCACTTGCACCACCTTGCAAAGCCCAAATGCTGAGAGAAATGCCACAGACAGCTCCTGTCCCCCATGTGCTCCCACCACCCAGCCAAGGCTACTCATGTGAGTGTAACAGAGACATATTTCAGAGTTAAACATCCTGCAGTTCAGAAGGGGCTGCCAAAGGAGAAAAAAATTAGTTTCTTTCCTTTCTTTACGTTTTTCTGGCTGGATACACCTCAGGGTCTTCTTAGGTGTTCATTAGTCTTCTCTCCCCTGTCCCCACTGGATGGATGCATCTCCAATCCAGCACAAGTCAAAACACTGAAAATCCCATGCTTGATATCATGAATCACTCTCATTTTCCCCAGTGCCAGCTCTAATGTCCAATACTGTGTGGTTATGGAAGCTCTCACTCCCATTTTGACATCTCAAGACAGCACCTCTGGGAGCACCTCCTTTCCTAGGCATGCTTTGGAGCCCCCTCCCATCTCTGAAATAGTAGAGTAAGGTTAGGTTAAGCCTAACCTGAGGGAGATCTCAGGTGTGCTCACACTCACTTTTGTTTTCATCATCAATTTCCAAGGAATTGCACCAAAAGAAACCTCACCAGGAGGTTGTTGACCAATGCCACCCAGTTTGCTTTTTGATGTGTGTGAAAAAGCACTTCACCTCCCTTTGGACTGGTATCTCTTCTGCTCCTTCTGCTCCCAGCCCTTGATCCCTTCCTTGTCCTCAAACAGAACTGGAGAAAACAGCAGCTTCTCCTGAGACTTACACCCTGCAAAGAACTCAGAATAACCCCAAAAAGCTGGGCCAGTTAAATAATACCCTTATTTTATCCATTTAACTAACTCAGCTTTTTCTTTCTGATCTGCTATTGCTGACCCTGCAATGCAGTTTGCATGCATGCAGGCTGCATGCTCTGCAGCCCAGACCATCTTCCCAAACCCAAATCCCTGCAGCAATCCTGCCCATCATCAGGGGAAAGACCTTTTGTTGCAGATAGACAGCAGCAGAGGGGTTTGCTGGCTCTGCCTATGACCCTGGGAGGCTCCAAGCCCATTTTCCCTTTCCTATCATCCCTGTGGGTTCAACACTCTCCCCATGGCAGACACTGACATGGACATGAGCTTGAGGAAAAGGAGACCAAGGTGCAGTGGATATTACAGCCCTGACAGCTGGATTTACACTTTGCTCCTCTGTCTTCACAACTTGCTGCTCTGCTTTCTGTCCAGCCCTGCTTCTAATTCCCCCCTCCCTCCTCTCCTTTTATGTATAGATATTTTATTGCAAACACTCTGGCTTTTACAACCGGATTTTTAACGCTCTGGACCACTTCCCCCCATCAATTCCTTTGTCACTTTTGCTGTCAGCTGCTCCTGGATAAAAATAACAAGAAGAGCCAGGTTTTGTGAGCTGGCCTGTCCTCTGGAGGGAACCCACCAGAATAACCTGCCAGGAGAAGGAGTTGCTAATAATAACATACTGAGTGAAGAGCCCACATTGTAACTCACGATTTAATTGAATTATGACCTCCTTTGAGATCTTCATCTGACCAAAGAGCTCGTAAGTCAGCCTCTCACAGTCCAGCCCAGCCTGAGCTGGAAGCACACAGATGCTGCTCTAATTCCCCAGTGAGACCCTGCTGCCATCAGAGCTGAGCCTTGTGCTGCTCCCACCCAACCATGGGACCACCTGCCCCTTCCCTGGGCAATCCTTAGTGACTGATTTAAAAGGCATTATGCATTAAATTAATTCTGGAGGAAAACTTATCCATTTCAAACACCTATACCTTGCCTCACAGTCCCAGACCAGAAGTGTCTCACTAGGAATGGAAAAGTTCCAGAGCTGCTGATTGTCCTTGCTTGGACCCTGTGAGCTTTGCAGTTAAGAAAGAAGAATAATCCCTAATTGCACACCTGGTGTAACTAATGTTGGTTTTTAACCACCTTTGAGTAACTAGAAAGGGACTCTGTTAGAGAGGGATCTGCATAAAACCCACAAGAGCTCAGCCAAGCAGAGCTGATCCTGCTTCTTTAACCCAAGCCCAAGAGTTCCTATTTTTATGCCAGCAGGAAAACACACTCCTGGGATCATGCTGGAATGTAATTTTTTATACTGTCAAATGACTGGCACAGCCAGCACTCTCCTACATGATTCCCTAACACAAAAATCAGGAGTTAAATCCAGGCTTTCCCACCATACAACTTGTCTTGGATGTAAGGAGCGTTCAGCCATGCCCTGGCCAATCCCACAGAGCTCAGGGTAGCAGGAAATTCCCTGACTCAGGAATATTTACTGCTGCAGACATCAGTGGCCTGTGCAGATGAGCATTGGATCTGCTGCCCTTCTTGCCCAAGCTTGGCTCAAACTGTAGAGTTTTGTAGGACCAGGAGTCAGTGTGACAGCCAGGGACTTTGCTCCATGTTTGCCTACAAAACCAGTGACTGGAACTCATCCTTCAGAGCAGTTCCCAGCTGCTGTGACCAGCAGACCTGTTCTCTGCTGGCCTCTGTGATCAGAGAAGTTCCATCTCTTTGCTTGTCCTCCGCCAAAATTGTTCTCCAGGCTTCCCGCCCACCAACACCCAGCCTTGGTTTTAAAAACTCCCAGAGACCTCTCAGCCTGTGCCTTTCTGTGCCTCCACTTTCTGCTCCTCCTGCTGCTATCTTCCTTTTAATCTTTGCAAAACAGACCTTCCTTGGCTGGTTCTCAGACAGGAAAGAGAGGGCACAAGCAGGCATTTTTCTACTCCACAGCACAAATCTGGGGGCTGCAGTTTCAGCTCTTTCCCTTTCCTTCCCAAGGCAGTGTTGACTGCGCTTCTCATGGCAGCACACAAAAGCTTCCCAAAGTTTCATAGAATCCTTAAATCGTTTGGGTTGGACAGGGCCTTAAAAATCAGCCAGTTTTGAACCTCCTGTTATGGGCAGAGACACCTTCCACTATCTCAGTTTTCTCCAAGCCCCATCCAACCTGGCCCTGGACGCTTCTAGGGATGGGACAGCCAACCTGTGCCAGAGCCTCACCACCCTCACAGTAAAGAATGTTTTGCTAATAGCTAATCTAAACTTGTCCTCCTATCACCCCATATCCTTCTCTTTCAGTAGATTACCATTTTCTGGTAGAATAAAAGCCAACTCTGAAAAATAAACAAGGCACTGCTGCAGTAACAAAAGAGAGAGTAAAATTAATTTCATTTTACAACAGGCCTCCAACAGTTAAGCATTAAAGATTAATCCATCATTTAATTTTTTCTCTTAGTATCTGAACAGACCCGTGTATATTGTAGCTGAGACTTTTCAGATGTTAATTATTTCTGATAAAAATATCTTCCTATAAAGACAGACATTTCTCCTTAAAGTGTTTGCCTATCTGCCATACAACAAGGGTTAAGTAAACAAGGCCTGGCTTTGGCATAGAATTCAATTCCTTGCAGAGAAAGAAAAGCTAGATTTAGAGTCTAATAATTCTCTTTTGAAAATGATGCTGAAAAGATGATTTCTCAGGGTTTTTTCACAAGCATGGAAGGAAATATGGTACAGCAGCTCATAAACACCTGGAAAATTAAGCAGGTCATCTCCAGAGATATGAATTTCATTTGTATTGCAAAATAAACAAAGATACTAAAGTTGCACAGGTTTTTTCATCTGCATTTGTGAGACTGAGAGTTTCACAGACAAAATGACACAATTGTGACTGTAATTGGCAGGAGAGTGCAGTTCCCAAGTTGACAGGAAAAAAATTTCCTGTCCAAATTGGATTCATATCAGTAAATGCCTCATTTTTAGTTTCCTACAAACTGGAAACTTTCCAAGCATGGTGCACACCTACCAGAGTTGGCATTTTATCAGTTCTGCATCAGAAATTTATACCCACTGTGCTGCGGTGCCATGGGCAGCACCCACATTCCCCTGCTCCTGGGTTAATCTCTCTATGAACTCACCCAGGGCTCCAAAACTGGCAGGTTCCAGAGTTCCTGGCCCATATTCCTGGCCAGCTTCCACTGAAGCCTAACCTTGGACTCAGTAAAATCACTTTTAGCCCAGGTTTTTTTCAAATGAAGAATTTTGTGCTTGCTGAATTGGTATTTTCCCATGACTCTTTAGAAAAAAAAATAAAATTAATATTTCCAGTTGCTACAATAGGTCTTTTATGTGCCTGCCCTTGATTTTACACGGATATCTGCGCAACCTCTCCCACCCAACCAAGAGCCAAGCATGTATAATATAACCACATACCTAATAAAAGTGGTTATTTCAGGCAGCCTGGAAACAGGAGATAAAGCCACAGATTAAAAATAACTTAAACCCAGATGAAGTCAAGGTTGAAAAATTATCAACAACTTTCAGGTAAGCAAGTTACAGAGTGCAGGTGCCAAGAATTAAAAAAAAAAAAAAGCATTGCAACCACTGGGAAATTACTTTGATTTTGAATTTAAAGAAAACCAGCCACTTTAATGTAAAGAAACACAAAGGTAGGATAGCCAAAAATATTAATTCTAACTGGAGCAAGTCCACATTTTGCTGTGATGTCTGCTCTAATTTTAAGTCTTCATATAGATTGAGCTGCCCAAGGTCGCATTCAATGCTCTCACTTTTCTCTTTCGTGATGCGATTCAGACAAAATTAACAAAACGGACATCAAGAGCCTTAAAAAAGTGGTTTTGCAGAAGGCCATGTAGGCAGTGGAATTTTCTTGCAATAACAGTCCTCTTGCAGGAGTGGTTTAAATCTGGATGAGGCGCTTGAGAACGAAGCGAGGAGACGATCTCGTCCGCTCCTGCCGGGGCATGTGGACAGGGTGACCTAAAAGTCTTTCCCATCTGCCATCCCTGTGGTTCTCTGAGAAATGAAGTCCCCCGAGACCCAGGGCCTGATCCTGAGAGGTGAACCCAGAGGAGCAGACTTCGCCCTGCTTAAGCTTTGCTATAAATAAATTTGTGTCGGGGCCAATTACTGGCATTTGCCTCTTTCTCAATCCTTTCAGTCAGAACCTCTTGGCATTTAACGATGTGATTTTTCCAGCAATATGTGAATTGCTTTCACTTCTCTGTTTTTCCCAGCTGTGTGACTCAGAAATGTGGGCTGACTTGGTTAAATCAAGGATGCCAATGCTAGAGACATGGGTAAGATGTGAAAAAAAACCCCAAATACCCAACAAAAATAACAAATAAAAACAACCACACCCTTATTTTGCAAATATTTGTGTAAAAGAAGAAGTGGATCTGCCTCTCATGCGTCTCTCCTTTGCTGAATTCATAGTGAGAATGCCAGTGAATGGCTTTTCTGGCAGGAAAACTGGTGTATAAAGCACACATTAAGTGAACATTCAAAAATAATTCAAGAGGGTTGATGATGCAGCCTCATCCTAAATGTCATTATTCGCAACAAAGATGAAAAATTTTGCTGTTTAATCTATGCACCCTGTAAAAGTTAACCAGACATGAAACTGTGTCTAACTGAGAAATGTTTACCACCACAAGATGAAAAATAATATCCTATAAAATGTGCAATTAAGAAAACCTTCGTCCCCTAGAGGACAAATTAAAAACAGAAAAGGAGGCTAAATTCCTGGCATGTGTTATTTAACTGAATTATGTTCTCGCCTTCATTTCATTTTTTTCATGTGTGCCTTCCAATGTGGGGAAAGCATTTGACAACATTTTAGGACTGTTCAATTTATTTATTTTTTGTGAGAAACTAGTTATTTGCATGAAATCCACCATTTTCTGTCCAACTGGTAATTTACACGATAGATTTCCAATTTTTCTGCAATAATTTTGGCTTTCAAAAATGCCCTGTAACAGACATCTCAGCCAACCTAATGGATGTTATCAGTTTAGTCACAGAATCACAGAATGGCTGAGTTTGGAAGGAGCCACTGGTGGGGTTATGTGGTTCAATCTCCCCCCTCCAGAGTAAGTTGCCAAGAACTTGCAAATTATTTTCACTCAGCTTTCAAACATGGAAAAACTGGAACTTTAAATATGCTAAAAACCATATTAGTTTCAGAAATTTGCCTTCTTTTCACATGCCCATCTGGGGGCAGAAGTGCCCTTTAGCACATCCAAAGCTCTTCTTATATGCTGCCCCACTATCAAGATCAACAGCAGTGTTGATGCCAACCTGCTTTGGTGTCCAGTGCCTGGCAGCTCCAAGAATTTGTCATCTCCAGAGTTGTCCTTCAGTTCTTGATGGAGAACTTCCCCTTCATGACCCATTGGGCCAGAGGTCACAGAATCAACAGTGGAAAAATGCTTATGAAAAAAGATGGCATCTGATAAAGATAAGAGTTTCCAAGTTACATTAAGCAGCACTCATACCTATTATTTCTGCAGCAAGAGTAGCTAAAGAATTTTTCCAGGCCTTTTCTCACCCACAGAGGGTCCTGAATTCTGCACAGGATTTATTACTTCTGTTCCATAACAGTCCTCCATGATTCAATAATGAATCCAGCCCAACTTCAGACCAGAAACTTTTCCCCGACATCCCAGAACAAGATATAAAGGTGTCTTTTGGTGTACAAATGGGGGATTTTCCCATTTTGATTAATTCCTTGGTTTCATTTGCCATTTCCTGTCCACCCTTCTCAGAATCACTGTCCATATTAAAGGTGAGGGATGGATCCAGTGTGGGGCTGCCTCAAAAGGCCACTGAGCAACAAGATCAGAGGTGAAGATGTCCAAGTTGAATGAGGAAAATGTCTTGGCAGACATTGGTACCTTGACAGGTGGTGAGGACCTGGGGATGGGCAGGGAGATTTTTAAGGTCCCTTCCAACGCAAAGCATTCTGTGATTCTGTGGCATTCCTGGCTCTCTGCCAGGATTGACCTGTGTCCATCTTGGACAGAACCACATCATGCACCTGAAGAAAAGGCAACAAAGAGAATGTCCTCCATGCCCTGCTGTGCTTATATTCATTGTCCCTACCCTTCCACCCAAGACCTGTGCCTGTAAGGTGCTGAGTCTTCCCTGGTGCATAAACAAGCCATTCTCTTCCCATATCCACATCTCAGCACATGATAGCTGGACTGTGTCCTGAGCTTCCACCCAGCCTGACTGGGCTTTGGAAGTTGACAACCCTTCAGCAACACAGTTAATCTGTGATAATCAGATCAGTTATCAGTGATAATGTGAAAAAAATTTGGGGGAAGGCTGTAGCCACAATGGGGAATGACTCCACATAAGGAAAAGACAACTGCATGCTCCTTCTCCCAGGATATTCCCTGCACTGAGCTGGAAGACCGACTGACCAGCAGGTCACCAGGCAGGCAATGAGCTCAGGGACTGCACTTTGCCAGTGGTGGAGATGACTGTGCTGCACCTCCCCAAAGGACCTGGCTGCAGGAAGCTCCCACCAGCAGAGATTTCTCAACACAGTCCCAGTAAAGCTATTCCAGGAAGTGCAGAGTGCTGCCTGCTCTGCCCAACCAAGGCATAAACCTCCTGTCCACAGCAGTCTTCAGTCCAGTCTGTTCAATGCCTTGCCCCTACAAAAATGACTGGTTCCAAGGGGCAGAAACTGAGAACTGTTTATCTGAGCCCTGAGAAGAACAGAGGCAGAAAAAAATAGAAGGATTTAGGGGTGTTCTGTGCCTGATAGGTTTGTGCTTCTATATCTCTAGCCATGAATGAAAGCTACTCCTCTTCAAAGGAAGATCATGTTCCTATGTCAGCCAACAGCAAAACATCCAGTGGTTTCAGTGGCAGCAGAAAACAGCCTTGGGGCAAAAAAGGCAAAGAAAGGCAGCAAATTCACTGTTGCCATAAATGTAGCTGCATGTCAGCTTTTTATCTGCAAAGTCCTTGTTTGAGCCAACCTCCTCCCCATCACCACGAGCCACCAGCCTGTGTGTGGGTGGTCAGGGCAGATTCACAGCACAGTAGACATACAACAAGGAGATGCTGAGCATCAGAACCCTGCCCTGCCCTCAGAGAAGGCCCCACAGGTTGGTATGGCCCACATTAGGTAGAGCTCAGGGGACAAGTGAACTTTGCTAATCCATCATGCCAGACCAAGGAGACAGATGAGGGAAATCAGGAGTGGGGCTGGGAGCCCCCAGCATTGTCATCCAGTGGTTGCTCATCCTCTGTTGATTTCAGAGGCTGTCCTCACCACCCCACGCTGCTGACACTGTGCAGACAAAGGTGACAGTGCTGGGAAGGGTCTTTGGGGTGTTGTTTCAAAATACAGATTTCTTGAGGATTCTTTTTTTCCTAGGAAAGGGAACAGAGGCCAAATTCCGAGGCAGATTGCCTGGCAAGCATCCTGGAATCTCCAGCTCTGGGCATTTCATTTGTGAAGCATCCTGAAGGTCCACAGAAAGCCCAGGCTGCCCAGGAGCCCTCATTAAGCAGCAGATAAACATGGCAGGAACCAGGCAGATGTGCACTACAGTCTGTTTTGCTTGGAGCTTTATCAACCCAACTGGATTTGCTGGCATGCCAGTGCCATGCAATGCTCCAGGCATGGGAGAGCCTGGACTATACTCGCACTGTAAGGATAATTATTCTTTATTCATCTAGTTCATCACTTGGGTAGCTTGTCTGGTGGGGTAGAAATGTCTTCTCATTTTATCTATTCACAACACCTCCTTTCTGAAAGTCCTGCAGAGAAAATTAGAACACGATAGACCCAGAGATGCAATTTTTCTCTTGGAGATACAACTATTCTCTTGGAGATATGCCAATTTCTTTTTCCTTTCCCTTCCTGTTTTCTTTTTTGTTTTGTTTTTTTGTTTTGTTTTGGGTTTTTTTGTTTGGTTTTTTTTGTTTGTTTGTTTGGGGTTTGTTTTTGTTTTTGTTTTTTTTTTTAGGGGACAGAAGTGTTGACAACCTTTCTGGGGAAAGGAAGAATAAATATTTTATAAGATAAGATTTATAAGATAAAAGAAGGAGGCAGGTGTGACATGAGCTCTCATCTTACAGAGCTGTGGCCGTAGCAAGAAGGATTAGGGCATGGGTTTTTCAGGCGTTCATCTCCAGCTCTTGTATAAGCAAAACTCTTATCCATCAAATGAAGGCTTTCCCAGGGAATGTAGCATTTTTTCCTGAGAGCTCTTCAAAGGGAAAAAGGAAATGTAGTTCCAGAGCCACACAAGTTTCTGTAAGCCATCGTCACAGTTGATGTCACCATAAATAAACAAAGGAATGCTGGGGCCAGCCATGACAAAAATGCCAAATGCTTCCTGGAACAGTTACCTTGCCTGCTCTGAGAGCAAAGCAAGCTCTTGTCCTGCTGGACAGAGGGGTCTTTGAAAAATGAAACAGAGCCTGGAAAGGCCACAGAGACCTAATTGCTTTCCTATATTGTCACAAGTGTCACCATTTTCATCAGTGGACAGAAAAGCCCTAAGAAAATTGTTCTCAAGCCCAGTCCTTCCTCGTCATCCCTCGATTGTGTGGCCAAGGGTTTGCATGTGGAGGATGGGGGCATTATGCTGTAACAAAGAAAATGTTTGTTCTCTCCTCCTGAGTTTGCCAGGGAGGAATGAAATCAGGATGAAATGGTTTGCATGAATGGCATCTAGGAGGCAGTGCAGGTTCAGACTCCCTCCAGGTGAGGACACCCATGTTTAGATGCTCTCATGTAAATTTGGTGTCTGAATTCCCACTATGGGCACTGAAGTTATGGTCAAACAACCCCAGGACTCGATCCAGCCCAGCCTCCAGTAGATACCCAACTTGGGGTGGATTTACTTGCCTGAAAGGAGACACCTAAAAAGGTGTTCAAGGGTATCTAAGTCATCCACATGAGGCTCCTTAGATAAGACACAAGATCTGTTTCAAATGAGGAGTGCTTCAGCAACTGAATCCCGCCCACAACTGCTCCATGGGAGTCATTGACATCGAAAACTCAGGTACAGATCTGTCCTACAGGAAACATAAATGCTGTGTTTGCCTAGATGATTCCAGAAAGTTTGGAAACAGTGTTAGGCAACCGTGCCATCTTTTCTGGGAGGTCTGTGAAAAACCAAGCTTTCAGCTACAAAGGGTGCTAGAGCAGCACTTTTTCTGAGGGCACACCTCAAAAGAATCACTATTCTTCAGCTCAATATCATGCTGTACCTATACAGCCTATTGATTTTCAGAAACATCCATTATATTTTGGGCTTCTTACTATCCATACACCATTTCCCACCTAGTCATTTGCAGCAGCTTCACCAGTGATCCTGTTTGATATGAGTTTCTTCATCCTACAAGGTTATATTTGAATGTCAGTCATGTCAGCCTGTTTCCACTAGCTCAAAAATAAGGATTCAGAAGAAAACCCTGAGTCACCAGGCTGAGTCTGAACCCAAGGTCTGTATCCTCAGGGTTATACCAATGTCTCTATTTGGTGCAAATGTCTCCACACTGGCGGTTCCTACAGCATGGAGGCTGAGACAGCAACAGAACATATCTGCATCCATTTTCCCACTAAAATAAGGATTTCTTTGACTCCATCCTAGACATTTTCATTCCCTGGCTCTGGTGCACCAAGCTGTGCATACATCACTTCTGCTGGACCCTTCAGCCATCCCTTGGGACCAGCAGAACAACTTGTGTGAGTCAGCATCCTGCCTCCAACAGTGGACGCCCCAGAAAGAACATAGGCTTAGAACAAATATGTAACAATATTTCCTTGAAACACTTCCCAGCATTCAGCAGCCTGTGGGTTGGGAATTTCCCAGGTAAGAAATTGCATTTCATAGTCATCAGTAAACTTTTCTCCCAGAGTATTCCAGTCTCTTTTGGAGCATACACAAACTTTGCATATCCAACTCCTGCAGCAAGGTACTCTACAGGTTTTATAACACAGTGTGTGAACAAACACCTCTTTTTTTCTTGAAAGTGACTCTCAGTAATTTCTCTTGGTGTCCTGTAGCTCTTGAATTGGCAGAGGCTGTGGAGAGACATCCCTGAATCCCCACCTTTGTGCTGCTGGAGTAATACTGCCCTATGTCCTTTCAGCCCTCGCTTTTCCCGAAGTCCCAAAATTTGGCTGAAGTGCTTCTCCCCACTGCAGGTCAGCAGAGGGAGCTGATGGTCTGAGCCCTTCCAGCAGCTGCTGTCGCTTTTCATGTTCCAGCTTTTAACACTCAGTCCAAATATAAAACAATACCCGTTGTTTCTCCCGGCTACACGGCTGAAAGTTTCAGAGGAATGAAATCAAATAGCCAAGAAAGGCAATGCTCTCAAAAGGAAGAATACTGGTAAATAAGATAGTGTTTTATTCCAAACTAAGACACATTTCAGGGCTTGTCCTAAGACAGCAGCCAACAGAAAAAGGCAAGTAAGAATAAACAATCCTGATTCAGACTCCTCAACAAGACTGACAACTCGACTTTGCTGGGTTTTTTTAACTAGGTGCCCTCTTATGTATTATCAGAATATGAAAGATCTTGCCTTGAATGCCACATACAGCCGAGTCGACAGGAGGAAAGCTTGACTTTTGTAGGAAACCAAATTTAATTCTCAGAGACGTCATGTGAAGTGTGTGTGCCTCAGTTTCTCCACTCCTCTATGCTCTATCCGTTTCATTACAGTTACATCAGGACAAGGAGCATATCCTAGAATCACAAAGCAAGGAATTATTTGGGTTGGAAAGCAACCTAAAGATCAACCAGTTCCAACCCCCTGCCATGGGCACAGACACCTTTCATAGACCAGGCTGCTCAGAGTCCCACCCAGCCCAGTCTTGAAACTTTCCAGGGATGAGGCAGGCACAGATTCACTGGGAATCCTGTGCCAGGGCTTCACCATTCCTGTCACATGTTCAGCTCGGAGGAACTGATTGTCTGCAACTGTCTGAAAAAGCTCCGTTTTCAGAGTCTTTCCCAAAATTCTTGAGCATGTTTCCCCTGAATACTTTCTGCACTGTAAAAGGACTGTGCCTGAGCATAGGGAAACCAGGAGCTGAGGGGATGTTGCCCAAGAGTCTGTCATGAGATTCAGGGTGTGGGAAGCCCTGCCTGCAAACCTTGATCTCCCCATGTGTCCCTAAGCCAAGCCCTGGACCCACCAGCTGAAATTTGCTCCCTGGGAAGCCAGCTGCATCAGGACAACCAGGAGCCTGATTCCTTCCAGTCTTCCAGAAGCTTCAAGGGGAAACAAATCTGGTTTTGGTCCGATTTGGACCCAAACCAGCTCATAAAAAAAAAAATTACAACCCAACACTTGATGAGATTTCCTGCCAAGAGGAAAGCCAGTGAGCTCTCACTCCCCTCCATCGCCCCTGGTTTTGGCATCCTTCAGGGCCCAAGTGCTTTGGCCAAGTTTTGTTTGATCCACAGCACAAAGCAGCCCCATGTCTCTGCTGCTGGCAGCTGGATTGCACCACTGCATAATTCTGTGGCTAAACTGTTTAAATAATGTTAATGTCTTTACAAATTCACTTTCAAAACAGCCTGAAGTGTAAAGCCAGCGGAGCTGAAGCAGCATGCTGGGGCTTAGGCATGTTTAGATAAGAGTGGGTGCAGAGTAAGCTTTCCACATGAGCTGCAGGAGCCAGAGATAGCTGCCTCTTAACCACCTTTCCTGCACTGCAAAGGGGTAGATGTTTGCTGCAGCAGGGCAAGGAGGGAAAGCCAGCACAGCTAGAGGCTTTGGGATCCGTATTTTTGTTCTTGGCAGCCAACTCCCTCTGTGGCAGGTGCTGATGGAGAAAACCACAGCAGAGCCATGGGTAGGCTCAGGCTTTCAAAACAGCAATAAATAAAATAAGAAATAAAAAATAAAAGGGCTAGCTGACAAAGCTGAATGTATGATGAAAATCAAGATTTAACACAGGGCAAATCTGTCTCATACCCACCTACTTGAGGCAAAATTGCAGTTCTCTGGCAGTTGTCCTGCTCTTAGATTTTCTCCAGGATGCTCCCTGGCTCCTCAGCTGATAAAGAGGAGCTTGAGGAAAGCAAAACATCTTGCTGGAGGGCATAACTGAGTAACAGGAACCTGGGGACAGTGCAAGGTACAGGGATACAAGTCCAAAAGCAGAGGCACAAAGATGGCAATGTGGACATTGACTCTATTTCCCCATCCAGACCTTTTCTGGGCCCAGCACAGAAAGCTCTGGGAATACCAGAGCTCCCTGTGCTTGTGTGTATTTGCACACTGACCCTGCCTGGTACCTGCACTGGCTTTGCGCCCACCATGGGTCATGCTGTGATGGTGATAGTCCTAACAGCACCATGCAGGATTATCTGTGCCTCTCAGCAGCCCAGATTTCACATGGGTCACCCACTGCATTCCTATAATCACAGTTGTGCTCAATAATCTCTCTTGGCCAAATAAAAATAGGCTGGGGCTATGTTTGTGCTTTGATTTACATCAGGATAAATCAGCTGTTCCGCCCCAGTGCTCGGCTGTCTACAGGCAAAGGAAGAGTGAGGTAAGGTCAGCTCAGACCTCTGCAGTGTCTGCAGGAGAGATTTAATGTCTGACAGCACGGCTCAAACTTGTGTTTAGGAAACCAAACAAGTGCAAAAGAAAAAAGCACATGCATAAACAATATGGACAATAAAACACTCAAACAAGTCAGTAACGGGAAGGGGTGGATTTGTGATTTCTTGATCCTTCACATGATCCTAAAACATTTCCAGTGAAACATAACTTACAGCAAGTGAGATGCTCTCTGAAACCCTTTGCCACAAACTGTGGAAGATTTGGGGGTTTTAGCAAGCAGGAAAGATGGGTTTTCAGCCAGTGCAGAACCATCCTCACACTGATCCTGCCACCAGCTAAGAGGAAAAACCAGATTTGACCAAGCAAAACCCAAAGCCTAAACACAGCCCACACCCCCAAAGCAGCATTCATCCTGTGTCCCAACACAAACCAGCAAATGCTACTTCCCCCTGGATCCTTTTGGCTGTGCAATGACACTGCCAAGGGCATCTACACTGTTCCCAAGTGAAAACCCAAGATCCCCAGAGAAGAGGAGGCTCAGGGGGCACCTTATCACTCTGTAAAACTCTCTGAAAAGAGACTGCAGCCAGTCTCTTCCAGGTGACAAGTGACAAAATGAAAGGAAATGGCCTCAAGCTGTGCCAGGGGATGTTTAGATTGGATATAGGAAACATTTCTGCCCTGAAGGCATCAGGCACAGGAAGAAGCTGCCCCAAGAAATGTTACAATCACCATCCCTGGAAGCGTCGAAAAAACATGGATGTGGCACTGAAGGACATGGTTTAGTGGTGGACTTGGCAGTGCTGGATTAATGGACTTGATCATCTTAGAGATCTTCCCCAACCTTAATGATTCTATGATTTTTGAAGCCACTGGCTCCAAGCATGCTCTGCACAGAGCTGTTGGTGGCACAGACTTTGCAGAGTCCCATGGCTGGTCTGGTGGCACAGTTTCATGCTCACAACTGAGTTTAGGTACTGTGTAAGACATGGTCCTCACTGCCATGTCATTCCCATGTCACACACCTTCCATTGCACTGGATAAGGATTGCCAAGTGTTCCTACTTTCCCATGAGCTTCCACCCTTAAAGTGGTGAGAGTGATTTTACCAGTCAGATGCACCCTGGAATAGAAAAAAAAAAAAAAAAGAAAAAAGAAAAAAAATTTCATCCAGCTGCCCTATCTCCTCCCTTCCAACTGAAATCCCACAGGTTCTGCTACAAAGGAGCAGAAAGATGGGAATAAAAAATTTAAAATGGGAAGTCTGGGGGAAATTATTTCACTTTGTCAGATCAGTAGATGCTCCCCAAATATATTTTTTCAGTCTGTGCACATCTGAAATTGATACAGATGGTGAACAAGGGCACCCAGAGACTCATATGTGATGCTGGCTACTGGTCATCTAGGGGATCCTTTTTCTTAATGCTTCCTCCCAAAATTGTTTTGGGCAAATTACCCAGTAATGATGAAAATTCCTGAGGCTTCTGAAGTCAGGAGGAGATCTACCAGTGAATCTGAAGATTTGCAGTCTGGTTTTAGTTCTGATAGGAAGAGAAAGATCAAATCATGGAGTCATGGAATTGCTGAATATCCTGAGTTAGAAGGGACTCACAAGGGTCATTAATTCAAACTCCTGGCCCTGCACAATCACAAGAATCCCACCAAGTTCCTGAGATGGTTCTTCAAACACACATTGAGCTCTGTCAGGTTTGGTGCTGTGACCACTTTCCTGGGGATCCTGTTCCAAATGTCCTCGTAACTTGTTCATCCCTCACCTTGGCTGGGCTGGGGTCAGGTCCCCGCTCAGGCTCAGGTGTGTCAGAGTAACCCTGCTCAAAGCACCCACAAAGGAGGCAGCACATGGAGGAGGCACAAATCCACGTTTGCTGAGGCTGGACACAGCCCAGCAGCCTTCCCTCATCCTCCCCAGGAGAAGAACAGCCTATGCTCCCACCCAAGGGGGCTCAAGGGACTTTTCTCTTCCCACACCCTCAGTCCCCATGTCCTCAGGGTCTTTCCCAGGCTGCAGGAGCACAAAGGCACCTCCTGCTGCTCCAGGCTGGCTGTGACTCTTCCCAGCCCAACCTCTCCAGCAGTGCCCTGCAGTCCTTCCCCAGCTCATGCCCTGCCATAATTCATGGCTCCTCTTCTGCTCTTCCTTGTATGGGGACTTGGAACTTCACATTTCCTGCACTGGGAAAGCCAATGCCAAAGAGCGCCGTTTTCCCTGCCCTGTTTGGGCACAGCCTGCCCCACAGTGCTCCCTGCACATCAATTCTTGGGGTGCCCCTGTCCCACAGCATCCCCTACCCCACAGATGCCATCCACATCCACAGGCATGGATCCCTTTCCCAAATGGCAACCCCTGGTCATCCCCATGTCCCCAAATTATGGTGCACGTGCAGCAGGGCAGACTGTCCAGGGAACACATCTCTGCTGACCCAGACATGGTGCAGTAACCTCTCTCTGTTTAATCCTGACTAAGATGTTCATTTTAATCTAATTGCTGCCAATTTGGAATTTTTTGCTTTTATGTTTTGAGGTGAGATTTTTTTTTATTTGAAAAAAAAACCAAAAAACCACCAACAAATAAATGCCAAGGATTCTTTTAGGGAACAAAAATGTAATAAAATTAAAGTAAGCACTAAAATAAAGTAATCAAATAAATATAATACAATAAAGTGCAATAAAATAAAATAAAAGCACAGGAGTGCAGTAATTAACTCTTAGAGCCATTAAGCTACATGTTTTTAACTGCCAAAGTCCTTAATAGGAATATTTTGATCTGTAGGGACAATCTGTCTTCTCAGCAACCCTTTCTTGTCCAGCAATTTCCAGACAAGGGTTTGTCAATCCTGACTATGGCAACCAGCTTGAAAATTCTCTTTTTTGCAGCCAGGCAGGTATGGCAAAAAGAGATTGGCAGATTCATGAAGGCAATGCCCAGAACAATAATCTGGCTGGTGAGAAGAGAATGGAAAGGAAAACTCTCCTGAGACAGAAAATCCTTTGGAGAGGTGGGATTGAGATGAGATTGAGATGAGATGAGATGAGATGAGATGAGATGAGATGAGATGAGATGAGATGAGATGATGAGATGAGATGAGATGAGATGAGATGAGATGAGATGAGATGAGATGAGATGAGATATGATGCAGCACTTCAGACATACCAGCTCTCTCTCCAAACATCTGCTTCTTCAGAATATAAAAATAAAACAAGGGTACTTGAAGGGACAAACAAATGTGGAGTAGGAATGAGTTGGTCAGAAATTCTGGAAAATGTTTTTTCCAAGCATGCTGGATGGGAGAAGAGCACCCATCAAGTGGATACCCAAGCCCTGCAGGATGGAGGATCATTGAACAGTTGCTCCTCATCCATCCCCTCCCACCTGGTGCCAGGCACAACAATCACAGTGACAACCTCTCCATAACCATCACAAAGAGAAGTCTGAGGAACAGGAAATATTGATCCTGCTGGGTCTTATCCAAAGGGTAGAATGAATTTTCTGCAATTTCCTCCTCCAATGTTTTCCACTGCTGTGTCTCAGGGTAGCTTCGATTTGTGCTCATTCCAGCTGCTTTCCAGTAGGATAAGCCTTCTTCCCTTCCCAGGCAAAGCCAGCTTGTCCAGCTCTCCAAAGGATTTCAGAGGGATGGAAGGCACTGCCAGAGTCCCCAGGGCCCTGGCTGAGTTGTGTTCCTGGAAGGAGAGGGGATGTGTGGCCAGGATGATTCCTGTTTGCAGCTCTTACACTCCCAGCTGCAGTTTGCAGCCACAGAGGTTTGGCTCCAAACCCTGGGTGTGATTTCAAATCCCACAGTCTGTGCTGCCTCCCAGAACTGCAGCTGCCTTTCCATGTCCCTGGCAGGTGAACAAGGAGGAGGTTACACGTACGTACTCTCATGGGCAACTATTTCTTTTGCTGTTCACATTTAACAGCCACATGCTGCCACTGACATTTATCTCAGCTGGCTCCATGAAATGATCACAGCTCTCTGTATGGAAAATTTAGCTGTTCTGAGGATCAAGCTGTGCTGCTAGTTCCATGTGGGAAGGATCGGAAATGGATTAAGCGGGGTTTCAAAACACAGATTGAAATGATGGGTTGGAAAAAGATCTTGGTTCAGAAGCACCATGAAAACATCATCATCTTGGATCTTGGCATGCTCAAAGTTAGGGGTGAATTGCACGCCAGGATTTTTCAGGCTGGGAGAAAAAAGAAAGAGCAATAGGAAGGATGACGGAGATTCATAAAACTAAGAAATGAACAGGAAAAGTAGTGATTTTTTCACTGTCTCTTAATGCAAAATCTAGGGAAATCTAATGAAACTAAAACAAGGAATCTTCAAGACAAAATGTAAGTCAGTTCTTCATGTGATGTGTGGTCATACTGTGAAAATTCACATCACAAGATTTTGTGGTGCTAGAAGAGATTAGGCTGACAGGTGAGTCATTCCCAGGGTCTTCCTGATCATTCTTTTTACTCTCATTAAAAATAAGTTCAGTAGTTTCCTTTTTTTCAGTTCCTGGGGACTTCACAAGCTGCCATGACTTTTTAAATATCAGAGAGTGGCTTGGCAATTGCATCAGCCAATTCCCCCAGGATTTCAGGATGCCTCTTGTCAGGTCTCACAGACTTATACATGCTCAGAATCCTCAGGTCAACACGAACCTGATCTCCTACAGTGGGAGCCAGTCCCTGCCTTGTAGTCCATCCAGTTTAACTGTACAGATCATATTTATACTTCTGGGATGCTCCTGAATAATTTACTGCTATAGGCTCAGCCTGTGCACCCCCTCAGCTCCAGCCATGGTGGGACACATGAAGACAAATAGCACAAAGGCTGAGCTGCAGTGACATTGAGGTGTTGGACAAGGTGAGTTCAGCTGTGATTTAAATTCCCAGTGTTCTTCATGGCTTGCAGCTGTCTAGACATCTGTGGAGAACATTATTCACCTGATCCAAAACTGCTGCTGATGTTCCCAAGCATCAACAATCACTCAGCATTGATTAAACACTCAGTCTCCCCACGAGCTTGTCTCTCTCCTACTCTCTGCTCTCAAGTTCAGTCTTCCCTCGGGGGAATTGCTGCACAACTTGGCTTTAACCAAAATAAACTGTCCTGGCACGAGTTCCTGTTTTTCAAGATATAGCTTTAAAATAACAAGGAGCAGATTTTCCCCTTCCTTGCTCTTACAGGCTCCATTGTGAAAGCCTCAAAGATTGTCACCTAAAACACCATGGTGACCCCAGAGCACCCATGTATTTATTCTCTCATGAGAGGCATTTCTGTGGCTGATGGAGATTTATAGGTTGAAAGCGGACAAGATTTTCCATTACTTGTAAACTTGTGGAAAAATCAGAGGAACAAAGACAGCTTGGGGCTTCCAAGCTATAAAACAACACTCAGCCCATCTGATTTTAAGTGTTTTAGACTTTATATCAATATTGTTCTTCCATGGGGGTGGGTAGGAAGAGGGACTCATCTACCCCAACAGTAGGAGAAATCTTTTGGAAACAACAACAAAACCACAGGCCTGGGTAATCCCTGCTAACAAAACAAAGCTGCAGTTCAGATTTTATGTACAAACTGGAATCAGGCAGATTTATTCCCAACAAAGAGATATCAAAATGATCACAGAAGTATTTTGGAAACTCACCAAGCGCATCCTTTTGTCATCTTCTCTTTTCTACTTCAATTTGAAGGAATTGAGCCCCAAGTACTCTAATCCAGCTTGGATCCCCCACTCTGCTCCTCCTGTTATTTTAACTTTAGGCACAGCAGTCCTTTGAAAAAGTGCCCTGTTCCCACTGCCTGGGAGCTATGGGAAAAAGCTATCTTGGTCCTATCAGGAATGTGCCTCGCTGCTGCCCTGCGGTTGTGTTGCCTTTGGAGAAACTGGTGTCACGAAGCACTGCAGAAGGACAGGCCACAGCGTTCCCTTGGAAAAGCTGGGCAAAGGAGGGGGACAAGTGGGTCAGGCTGTGCTGTTTCTTCACTTCTGAGAAGCTGGAGGAAAGTTGGAGATACCTGGGCTGTTTTTTCCGGCTCCTTGGGGATGTTTTAGAGGTGGAAAGTTTAGGACAACAAGCAGCCAGGATTTGAAAAGCCCAAACCCTGTGAGCTCGAGGCTGAGTTGGATTTGATGATCTTAAAAGTCTTTTCCAACCTTAATGATTCTTTCATTCCAGGATTCTAAGGGAGGTGCTGGGAAGCATCTCTCACAGTGCTAGGAGCCCCCACACCTGCAAGTGAATCAAGACTCTTCTGGCAGGTCTCTCTCCACAAGGGAGTTCAGACACCTGGTACACATGGATACATGGACATGGAGACTCCCACACATCTGGGACTCCATCCACAGCTGAATCCCACCCTGGAGACAGTTAGATGAATTCCCACCCACCTGGCCAAGGGGTTCTATGGGTGTGGGTACCATGAGAATTACACAGCAAGGGCTGAGTGGGGAAGAACACATTTTGTAGCTTTGGTTTGCTGCATGTCCTACCTGACACAGCTCCTGGAAATTCACCTTTCAACACAAAGGTTCAGCTCCTTTGAAGGTGGAAGAACTTAAGTGAGAAAGAAGGAGTCCAATGAGCAGGTAGAGACTCTCCATGTGAGCACCTGTACTTGCCTTCCAGCCAGGAGGGGTATTAAGCTGGAACACATTGCATGCTGAAGAGATACATCTGCAATTTCCCAAACAGAACCATTAGCCATGTCAAGTTAGAGTATCCTGTCCCAAATTCCCTAACAGAGCTGCAAGGAGTGACCAGAAGAGGCAAGCTGAGAAATTGGGACACCCAGCCTCAGAAGGATGAGAGCCACTGCCCTCCATCCCACAGCCTGTGCAAGCCCCAAGCTCCAGAAGTGTCTCATGCCAGTGTCTGAGAATTCCACCTGGGGATGGAAGATTTGTCCCCTCAGGAACTACAGGAGATCCATGACCTTCTGAACCAACTGCTCACCCAGTATTTTCAAGGGTATCTCAAATACCACTAAATGCCCCTGTTGGAGCAACTGGAGTCTTTAATTGGAGACCATTCCTGACCATCTGACTCCAACAGTTTGATTTCAAGGAATGTTTGGACAACATTTCCAGGAACATGATGTGCTCTTTGGGGTGACCTGTGCAGGGCCAGGAGCTGGACTTGATGATCCTGGTGGGTCCCTTCCAACTTGGATCATATTCTGTGATCTCATTCAGCCAAACTCAGCACCTCTACCAGATTTGGAGGTTTAGCTTGTGACTCTTGGTTGCTCAGAGTCCCAAAAAGGGCAGGCATTTCTTCCCTTTATGTCCATAGCAAAATGCTCACTGAACTTGGAGAGAAGAACCAGAAGTCACAGCTCCCAGTGGTGGGAAATGCACAGACAAGTGATGAGGAGGAAATCACAGAAAACATCTTGGCTGAAGCTCCCCCAGACCACTGTCATTGCCCCCTTCACCTCAGCCTACTCCTCAAGCACATCTGTGTCCCCAGCTGCCAGGAACATTGCACCCGGCACCTGATGTGCCTCCCCCAAATTCCCTCAGGTGTGCAGAGCCTGCTGGGCTCCAGTCTGGAAACACAAGCCACTCTGAGAAGAGCTCTTCCCACACTTGCTGTGATGGAACAGAACAGGTTAATCCTTTTGCAAGGGTGCAAGGCCAGCTGCCAAGCTTGTCTGTGGGGGAATCCATCCAAATTTGACTCATCCTCAAGTGATTCAGATTGTTCCCTTTAGTACTTTGAGAAAGGTTATCAGTCTTCTTGCATCAGGCCAGAGCAGGATTGATGGATGAGGGAGAAGGCAGCATGCACCACACTTGGCCTCCTTCAGAGTGATTTGGGACTGGCTATTCACTCACCCTCCACAAAAATCCGCTTTCCACATGAGAAATGAAGGGGTTTGCACTTCTCTGCAGTATCTAAGTACCTCAGGAGATGACCTTGGACTAGCCAAGCATCCTGGCTCTACTGGAGTGGGAGCCCATAAAAAGTAAAGCAAGAACTGAGTCAAGCCCTTGGTATGCTGCCCTTGCAGCAGCACTCTGCAGTAAATGCACTGGCCAGAGCACAAAGCCCAAAGAAACAGCATGTCCAGTGCCAGCACTTCCTAGAACTGGGAACATCACACTCTCCACAGATATCCCCAAGATCACAGTTTTCCAGATTCTGGAAAAACCTGGGAGAAAACGCCTCACTTCTGCTGAATCACCAAAGCCAGGAGAGGAGATGATCAGCATCAAGACACAGGTGACCACTGCTTCTTTCTTCCTCCCTTGGAGCAAACAAGCTCCTCATCCTCACACTCATGATGGGTAGGATCTCCCTCACTGGGCATGTCATAGTGTTTTCTGGTAAATAACTATTATGAACCTGTAGGAGGGGGATAGGAAGAGCAAGTGGAGATGAGAAGAGTAGCAGGAATACCTGGAAAGGACTAGGATGAGCTGGTTCTGCAACAACACACCCAGAACCACGAGGTTGTGCATTTGATCTTGGACACTGTCTCCTCTTCTACTGAGCCCACATCTTGCAGGCATGCCAGGGAACTTTTAAGACCCAAGATAACTTAGGAGATTTAGGAGCCCTTTTGACTCAGTAATCTGAAAGTGAAAGAACAGAACTGAAACTAAGAATAAAGAAGATCTGAATGTCACTTACAAACACAAACTTTCCAAATAATGGGATATCACAATAGCCCTAATTAGATCAAAGACATAAAAGACAGGTCATTGTGTCCCATCCAAAGCAGTCAGAAGTGACCTCGGAAGACCTCAGAACTAGGGGTCAATTCTGGTAACAGCACAGAGCAGCCACACAGCCTCCAGTTGTTTCTCAGTGTTTGATATGAGCTTGCCTCAGAGCTGTGCTGGCAGACAAAGATAAGTAACATCAGTTTCCCATTAATCTATGGCCACATGGTCATTGAGTGCATGGAATCAAAACAGTATTACTGAGATCTATTTATTTCCCCCATTTTTATACACATGGTCTTTTGCCAAAAACTCAGAATGCCATCCATAAAAACAAATTGATAACAAGACTGAAATAATGTCCAGGAATGAAATGCATACCTGTTTCTAGCAAACACCTAAAGAAAAGAGCTTGGATTCCTTGCTCAAGCACACAGAAAAGCTTCACATAGTGCAAATTTAAAAGACCATAAAATATACCAATGATACAGCTATTGCTTAAATATTTTACTGCTGCCTTTTGTGTCAATGCATCTTCTTGCCAGGCTTTTGGCTGAAGGCAGGTTGATGGGTACCAGCAGCTGTGTAAGTAGATGGAGGGAGCTCAGTGCTTCAGTGCACACCAGTCAAGTTTGCACAGCTCATCCCCTCCAACAGCCTGGTACAGGGGGTGATGTCAGAGGCCAAGTGCACATCAGAAAAGCAGCATTTTCTGAGCTCAGAACGTTAATGACCCATGGCACTGTGTCCTGACCTGTATATGTCCAAGTGTAGCCTTGCAGTCACCTCCAAAGTGCTGCAGCAAAGGCCAGTCCTGCTTCACCCGCCACGACTTCCTGAGCACACATGAGCTCCCACCTCCTTTACTGCAGAAAGGCTGGCTGAGGAGCTGCTCCAGCATGGGATTAATGTTTCATTTTTCCAAGACCCTTTCATTTCCAATTCTCTTCAGTCAATTCCTAGGAACTGAACTCCAGCATTTGCCAAGCGCAAACGAGGCAGGAGAAAGGTGCAGTTAGGTGGGAAGGGGCTCTGACCAGAGCAGAGGAAACAACCAGAACCTCAGGCATGACTCCTGTCCACCCACAGACACAGAGGCAACTTCAGAATGTGGCCTCCAGCCCTAGAGAACAATCCCTTGAGAGCAGTAATTTTGTCACTTCTACCAGACTCTTTTTACCTTCTCTGTTACTATCTTTATTTCCTCCATGCCAGAGGAGACATTAAACAAACAAATAAAAAACCACCACAAAAAGAACCCCCAAAAAACCCCAGACTACATTTGCATCTTTTTAGGGCTCCTTTGCATCATCAGAGGAAATTTTGCATGTTTCAGACTCAGGGTCACAAGTGGATTTGTCTATAGAATACATCCCTGCACATACCACAAAGAATGTTGATGTTTTGCCATAATTATACAAGAGCTTGACCACTTTAAACTGTAGTTCAGGGACAGCCCAGAGACTTTCCTTTCCAAGGCAGGTTGCTGTCATCCCCTGCTCTGGGTGTAGACAAGGCTACTCAGTACATACACATAGGAGAAGGAGCCCTCAGCCATGAGCAACCTGGAGTTTATATAGAAGATTAATTAAAATAATCTCAGGTTTTGATTGTTTTTTTTCCCACAAATTTCTTTGGGAAAGTTTTATCCAAAATTACTGTTCTGGAGAAGACAAGAAACAGTTAATACATCTTAAGTAAAGACACAAAGTCCTGTGACAGCTCTTGTATTCATGTCACAGTGCATGACACATGACCTACCATAATTCATGTGGAAGATTCTGTCTAGAAGCCAAACGACAGAAAGGAAAACTTCCACTGATTTCACAGAGTCAGAGAATCATGGAATGGTCTGAGTTGGAAGGGACTGTAAAGATCATCTTGTTCCAATCCTGCTGCCATGGATCCCACTATCCCAGGTTGCTCAGAGTCCCATCCAGCCTGGCCTTGAACACTCCTGGGATGGAACATCACAGCTTCTCTGGGCAACTGTGCCAGGGCCTCACCACCCTCACAGAAAATAATCTCTTCCTAATATCCAATCTAAACCTACTCTCATTCTATCACTACATGCCCTTGCCTAAAATCCCTCTCCACCTTTTTCAACAGAAGATTTAGCTGCAAAAGATTAACTCACTTGATTGCATCAGTAATGTTCAGATTCTTCACACTTACTCATCAACACAACAGGATTGCCAACAAGTCCACCCAATTCCAGCCAGCTGACTTTGGCCCAATAAAGTCCTGGCAATTCCTCCACTGGCTGTGCTGATCTACATAAAACAAGTGTGTTATTTCCTTTCCAAACATCTCACTTCATCCCAGCCACAGATCTTTGAGTTTGCTACACACTTACAGCAAACTGGCTGAGAGAGAGCAAGGACATACTTAGAGAGTAGGGCACACAGAAACTGAGTCCACGAAGCTGGAAATTAAAGGGAATAGATTTTTCCCTCCCTTTTTCTGCTCTGGGACAGATAAATCCCTCTAATGTCCAAGCTCATGTATTATCAGAGATGGTCACTGATTACATCCCCACACAGGAAATAAAACCACAGAATCAGAGAATCATTGAGTAGAAAAAGACCTCCTAGGTCATTGAGACCTCCAAGGTCATTGAGACCTCCAAGATCATTGACCAAACACCACCATGTCAAGCAAACCACAGCACTAAGCACCACACCTAGTTGTTACTTTAACTTCCAGGGGTGGTGACTCCACCATGTCCCTGGGCAGCCCATTCCAACCTTTAATATTCCTGTTCAGGGAAGAATTGGATGCCACCTGTCAAAGTCACTGAAAGTAACCAAGATGCAAGTGCACAAAGGGGCAGTTTTGCACTGAACTGGTATTTTTCTGATACCCAGCCTGTGGTACCTCTTGTCAAGGTTGGGAACCGGCCCAGCTGGTGTTGGCATTGCTGCTATGCTGCAGGGCACCCATCCCATTGCACAGCAGGGATGGTTCCACCCAACCTCCTCCATCAAAAGCTAAACTATGGAAAATTCCCAAGTGACAGAGGATCTTCCATTAACCAGTCAGTAGTGTGTGCCCTTCTCTGACCAGCTGAGCTAGGACCCATATGAGTTGTGCTGTTGATTAATGGAAAGTTAAAGCTTAAGGTCTCTGAAGGTTGGGCCACTGAGCCTCAAAATCACTGTGCTTTGCCAGTTTGTCTGAGACACTTTGGGCTGTACAGAACATTGCTGTTGGGCTTTTATTTTTATTTTTAATCTTAATTTTAGCCAGAATGGTAGAGTAAGAGGATGGAAGAAATGTAGTAAGTGTATTTGAAATGGGCATGGAATTTTACACAGGGCAGAGCTCCCAGAAATAGCTACAAAACAGACTGCTTTAAAAAAATTGAAATGACAGATTTTATTGGTGTTAGAAGAAAGATTTCTCAGGGCTGTATTTACTGTGGCAGGCCTGGAAGGAAGGGAACATGTGTTCCTACACAACAGAAAGGAGGAGATGTGCCATCACACAGCCAGACAGCTCATGGGACCAGGCTGCTCCACCATACACGCTTATCACAGTGGCAGTGCAGTACTGCATGTTCAAATGCCTTTGTAGATATTGACTAAAGACTCTTGGAGATTTGCTCACGTCACAGGAGAGGAAGAGGAAAAGAGAAGACGCAGATTGGTTGCAATCTGCTTCTTCACTTGGTCACTGTGGGAAAAAATATCCACATGTGGTAAGGAAATTCCCGGGATACAGTTTCATGTTTCCCTGGGTCTGGTCTCATATCTAAGTTTGTGTTAATATGGGAAAGGAGTAAAAGGAAAAGTCCATAGCAAAATGCGCTCAGCCAAGTTCCCAGTGTCCCCACGCTGAAGCTCCTTTCACAGAGCTGCAAAGCAAGGAAACTGCAGGCTCTGAATGCAACCTCCAGCTCGGGCAAGAGCTCCCTGGGAGAAACAATAACCCCTGGCAGGGCTCCAAATGAATCATTATGGCTTTATGAGCCATTGTTTCCCATTGATGGACCTGCTCTCATTCACAAAAAGCTGCTTTCGTGAGGCAAGAGGAAAAAACACATTTGGAAACACGGAAGTAAGTCTCTGGTTGCTCAGGGTAGCATGGGAGCACTGTGAGAATCCAGCTGTTATTTACCCCAGGCAGCTGCATGGACAGCATTGAAATGTTTTCATGGGCAAATCCTCGTGCTGCTTCTGTCCTTCATGCCTGTAAACTCTGCAGTGGAGTTTTCCCTTTGGAGCTGAAGTCTGGCTACAGCACCTCTAGCAGTTCCTCTTGCTTTCTCCACCACCAACACAAACCCCACTGGACACACATCTCAAGCACTGCTCAAGGGTTTAAATAAAACAAAAGAGGCTGAAATCTGTTCTGTTCCATCCCTCCATTAATCAGTTGGCCAAGTGACAAAACCCAGCTTGGGAGAGGGTGCTGGGGCTCAATTTGGTTGTGCACCTGGTGACACATTGAGCCACTGGAGCTGTCCCTTGGTGCCCAGTCATGGCATGTGGAAGCCCATGCAAATAAAGAATAGCAAATAGAGGTGAAGTTAGCACCTCTGAAATGGCATCTACATGCAGGCAACAGACTGAGGATCCTCCTGGCTCATGCCTGAGTCTCTGTTTAGAATAGCCAGCTGTGTTGACTGGATGTCCAGTGATTGGAGCAGGAATCTGGACACCCAGCAGACAGAAAAACACCAGACTGAATCCAGCTCTCTGTGCTCTGATGTCTAGTGATGCCTGAGATGTTTTACTAAAACCTACACTCCTCACAAGGCTCGAAGATGGGGCACAAGTCCTGATGAAGTCCCATGAGCTCAGTGGCTTTCAGCATCTCAGGTGGGAAAAGGAATATCCAGACAAACAGATAGAGTCCAGCCCCAAGCTTGTCTTCTCTTCTTTCTGCTCTAAGCCAAGCCACGCTGGCCCGTGCCATGAAATGCTTTTACACTGGGAGCTCAGGATGCCAGGCTGGGCTGGGGACCAGCCACGGGGACGTGGCCACAAGGTCCTGTGTGCCTCTGCCAGCTCTGATGCCTCTCACAGCCCAGCCTGGCTCTGAAGAAGGACACAGCAGGATGGCTGGGAAAGGGATTCTTTCAGCAAAAGCTACTGAAGCAAAGAGCTCCCACTGTGCTCACAAGGATCCTAAGAGTGCTGTGTCCTGTACTTGGGTGAGAGGCATTTTTTTGGCAGCATGAAGGGCTGAACTCTTGTTTGACTCCCCTTCTGCATGATCACTTTTGGAGAGGCCTCTGCCCTTTCTGGAATGATGCAGATTTGCCTGCCTGCAGAAGTGGTTTGGAAGCAGCTGTTGGAGCAGAGAGAGCCCATTCTGCTCTCTCCCCAGGATACCTTGGATGTTCATGTCTTCAAAGCACAGAGCCAAGCTCCTGCAGGCTCCAAGGGCCACCTTTGCTCCCAGCACTAGGAACTGCAGGAAATATTTTCTTCCATCCTCAAAAACTCCTCAGATATGTGCCAGGCTAAATCTACACTTTCCCAGCTGCTCTGTGCTTCTCTACACAGCATGGGATTGGAAAGTTCATCAGCTCATCTAAAATACTTGGAAGTTTGAAGCATTATGACTCTGACAATGCCTGGGGCCCCTGTCCTGGAGGAAGAGGGAAGATGGGGAAAGGAGCATCTTGCTTGGAGCCATGAACAGCTGAATATGCACCAGGACATCCTAAAGGCGAAGAGCAGCCAAATCCTCCCTGCAGGGCCTGGAGAGCTGCTGTTCAGCTTTGAAGAAGAAAACATCCCACAGACTGCAGCCAGCCAACAGAGGACCTGTGGGATCCCATCCTGCAAGGTTTGGGAGGCTACAGCCTTCCTAGCTCCCACCTCAGGCTCATATGTCAAAAACTGTGGTCCTAAACCTCTCCTTCACCAGCTGCTCTGGAACCTGAAGTCTCCAGTGTACCTAAGGGAGGCTTGCCAATATTTTTCTCTGTGAGGCTGGAGACACCTTCTCAAGCCTAGAGGTACCTGTGTTTTCAGATCTGGTCTGCTCACCAGACCCACCTTTCCACTGAGTCCTGCTGAAATCAGTTCAGCCCAGGAGGCACCTCAGCACAACCAGCCCTGCAGAAGAGCACCAAAAATTAACAACCTGCTTATTCAAATATTTTTTTTTTTTGCAATAGCTTAGAAACTCACTCAGAATAAGGAGAGAACACTTTTTGTTACTGCAAAGTCTCTCCTGCACACAGCAGGATTCAAATCCACGTGATCTGACCCCCAGTTACCAACATAAAATATCCAACAAAAAATATTCACTGCTGTAGGAATTTCCAGGTTTCCACTAGGACTCCCTGCACAGACAGGGCACATTATTGTGCAGCTACATAGCCAGGGTCATGGAAGAGTCTCTACTGTAATGAACATTAAGATATTAAAAAAAAAAAAACAGACCCTGAATATATTCCTCCAGAGTTTATAGAGCAAGGACTGCAGGTCTCCAGCAGGGCTTTCTTATCTATGAGGCATAACAGAGAACAGCCTCCCAGTCTCTGCCATCCTTGAGTTTTATCACCATCTACCCATCAAGGACTATGTAATGAGAAGTGTACACTTTTCATTTAAGTTGAGACCTCTGAATCATGGCTTACAAGTTCCTGCAGCCAGGTGCAATCTGTGAAGTGGCAGTAGATCTCATTTCCTGGACATCTCTGACGGCTCTAGCCAGGATGTGGCACTTTGCTTTCAATCCAACACTTACATGACCATAAGATCACCCTACACAACCTTTCACACTCACTTAAAACTGTGAAAGACTGTAAAAATCCCTGTCAGGTAAATGAAGAGTTAATATTCCTGGGAGGTTATCACTAAAATGGGACTCCTGCCCAGGAAATGATGGCTTTATGGGCACAGCTCCACCATGATGCTTTCTTCAGACCTAGCTGATCTGCCTTCCTCTGTTCAGGAGGTCCATTTGTAGTAAAAATCTATAAATAGTCTCACAGGTTGGGAGCAGAGATGAAAAAGGGCCAGTGCTAGGTCATTTAATGTATAGACTAAGACATGTTCACTTCATCTGTCATGTAAACTTCAATTGCTCAAGTTTATCATTCACTGCCAAAAATGCTATTACAGCAGCTTGAGATTAGAAAGACAGTTTTATTCCTGTTTCTGACTGACCTTTGGATGGATTTTTCAACTCAGAAAAAGAAAAAGAAAACACTTTATATGTTCTGAACTGGAGCTTAGAAAAGTCTAACACATTTCTAAGTATAGATGTGGTGATTTACAAGGAACTCTTCTTCTGGCTTTTATAAGACTCTGTCTTTCTTCAGCCATGAATAGTGTATTGGTTCTGACAAGGACACCGGGAACCTTTGAGAGTAAAATTATTTATGACTGGGACTGTGTGATCCAATGGATAAGAAACTGGACTTATTACTTGGCTCTGTCATGGATGTACTGAACAACAAGAGCTCTTTCCCTTTCTGTGTCTCTTCTTCTCTGCAGTGATGGTACATCAGAGTAAAAAACTATTTTCTCGCTACTGTTTTCCAAACAAGCCAGTACAGCCCAATCATCCTGGCAGCACCAGATGATGCCTCCTTGTCTAAAATCCCTGCTCCCTGCAGGATATTTTTGGCACAGCCAAGTGTCCTCTAAACCAAATACATCAATGTCATCAGGTGGTCATTATGAGTCTGGTACCTGGATTCACACAGACCATCTCAGTGCCTAAAAGTTCACAATTATTTGTATCAAGGTAGAGATGGTCTAATAATGGATGACAGTCATTAAGAGCTGGAAAAGTGATCCGTGATCCATGATCCAAAGAGAGCACAGGTTTAATTGTTTAATTACAGTTGGTCAGCAGCACTTGTGCAAATTCTGTATTTGCCTTACCCGAGGCTCTGTGATCCAAGGGCTCAATGGTTTGCATCACTACTAAAAAAAAAACTACACCAGCATTTAGGGCATGAAAGCCTGAGTCTGGAATTCCTGCAAGTTATGTAGTCATGCAAAGGCATCTGGCTTTACTCGTGGCCAAAAGAAACCCTACACATAGGTGTGATTGATCTGCTGTGAATAATTTGGCATTAGTGATTGCACTTGCAGGTTCCACTTCCTGATGGTGTTCTCCAAATCCCTCACAAGCATCAGCCCTTTCCATACTCCCCAAAAATGTCCATGTACACTTTGGCTGCACAGTGGGTGCACAGGACTGGGGGAGGGAAATTCTTTATGTAGAAAGTAACGAGGTGCTGGCCCAGACTGCCCAGAGAAGCTGCAGATGCCTCATCCCTGGAAGTGCTCAAGGATGGATGAGACTCTGAGCCACCTGGTCTTGTGGAAGGTAGGGGATTAAAACTAGGTGGTCTTTAAGGTTCCTTCCAACCCGAGCCACTCTAAGATTTCTGTAATTTCTGAGTGAGGGTCAGGTCTCCAGTGTACCCATCTTCAGGTGATGAGCTACACCCAGGATTACCTGGTCTCCATAAGCATCTCTCCTTTCAGCATGAGCACCTGAAACCTCCCACCACTGCCTGATCCCATCACAAAAGTTCACCTCCAGCTCATCCTCACTGCTCTCCCTTCCCGACCCCTCCCCTCTCCCCTGAAGACATCCTTTTTACCAAAACGAGCCGTGGAGGCTCGAAAAGACACTGACGTCAAGGCAAAAGTAAACCGAGGAGCTCTGGATCCTGCATCACCCATCCCCGCTGAGCGCCGCGCAGCGAGCCCGCGGCCACTCGGGCGAGGGATCCGGAGCGGGGCAGGGCGCAGCAGCTGAGCTTGCTCATCCCGGCGGGGTGAGTGCTGCCTGCGGCGTGTTTGGGGCTGGGAGAGAGCGGGGACAGCAGGGAGATTCACCGGCTGCAGCTTGGGAAGGCAGCGTGTTCCGATCCCGGCTGGGCTGAGAGTTTGGATGGGGATGGGGAGTCCGTGCAAGCTGGGTCGGGAGCACCTGGGTTTGGATGCGGGATGGCTCCTCGTGGGTGGGAACAGCACTGGAGAGGAAGGAGAGTGTTCTACACCAGGTGCTGGAGGGATAAGGGAGAGTTGGGGAGTTCAGAGTTAGTGCAAAGAGGAAAAAAAGCATCTCATCATGTTGGGTTTTCTATAAACTGAACTGATCTATTTGGATGGTAAAGAGCTTTGTGAGGGATTCTGCACGACCTCTTGAGTATTTCTGGTAAACTTCCATATACAGATTACTTGTGTCACGTCCATCTGCACACACACCTGTGCATCCCACAGGTGTTCCTGTATAGAGATGCAGAGCTAGACACAGGATTTTTAGACTCAAGCCATGAAAAAGTGATCTGAGAAGGCTCAAAATGAACTTTATAATTTAAGGTTAGGAAGCAGAAAACATTCCCCAGAGAAAAGCTGCGGAAATGTCCTTTGATTGCTGTTTGAGGAGGGAAGTGGCTTGGCCAGAGCAGGGGCTGAAAGGGATGAATGGCCTCACTAGGTCCATCAGCAAGTCTCTGCCAACTGGGACATGTCTGGCCACAGTACAGCATAGAGAGAGCATCTCCCAGTGTTTACACAACCCACACTCAGTGGCAGTGTGATGAATTGGCAACGTGGCCCTTCGGACTCGTTTCAGCTGTGTTTTGGTGACAGGAGGCGCCTTTTCCTCT
The DNA here is from genome assembly GCA_009812075.1 of Sialia sialis. Taxonomy (NCBI): domain Eukaryota; kingdom Metazoa; phylum Chordata; class Aves; order Passeriformes; family Turdidae; genus Sialia; species Sialia sialis. Next base: position 2,708,509 of record VRYO01001463.1, read on the forward strand.
AGCATTTCTCACATGCCAGGGCCAATTGCTCTTCTTCAGCGAAAAAAGCCAGCTCTTTCCCTGAAATGACAGCTCCTCCTGCAAAGCTAAAACTCCCCCATTCAGAAATAAAACAGTGGCATACAAGTTTAATCCCTATTACTTGCGCGTGACAGTCCCAATTGAAAACCACCGGGGCGAATACCTCTGTCGCCCACAATTAGATGCAATGCTGCATCTCAGCTCACCCTGTAAATCTCTCCCTGAGCAGGGGAAAGCTGGGCAGCCATGGAAAAAGGAGGCAGAAATGCCCACCACTTCCCATTGTAGCATCTGCCAGCACAAGCAAGGGCAGAAACCTCCCTTTGGCAGAAACCTCTTTACTAAGAAATTTTCCATCTCCTTTGTGCACAGATATTTCTGCCAACCCACAGTTAGAAGAAAAATCCCCATCTTCGCCCCATCCTTTCTTACAAGGACACAGGGCAACTTAGCAATGCAATTGAGCAGCTACTTTATTAATCTATTTCAGAGCATTTTCCCTCACCCTGCTCAAGCCTCCTTCCCTGTGTCCTCAGTGCACTGAGATAAAACACAGACATGGAGCCACTTCTTCCCTCCTCACAGAGCCTAAAGGGGCCGAAAGCACCCTAAAAGTACTTCTTCCTCCATTTTGAAGCAGAAGGCAAAGGCCAAGGAAGGAATTGCACATGAAACCTCTCTCACAGCACGTTCTCCCCAAGGCAGAGCAAGCAGAACGGAGGAGGCTGCTAAACACAGCAATAAATCCCACCAGGCGCACGTACAACACCACCACAGCTCTGCTCCCCACTAAGTGCACCGTGCCCTTGGTTCTCACAGGGATGCAGGCTGTCCTGGCTCTGCATCCCCTTTCAGAGGGGGAAGAGCAAATCCTGCACTCTAACTTGTCATAAAGGCTGCAGGATTTTGGCAGTCCACATTTTAAGGGGCTGGAGACAAGTAAAAGGGCATGTTTAACAGACAGGTGCTCATTACATTCACAGAAACCTCACCCATTAAGGAAATGTGAATCTTGGTGCCTAAAATCAAGAACATCCAAATCCTCAAGCCCTTTTCAAAATGGGAGACAGTTTGCCATGGGAGTAACATTCAAACATTTTTTTTACTTCAAGTCCAGGTTGGATGGAGCTTTGAACAATTTGGTCTAATGGAAGATGTCCCTGCCATGGCAGGGGGCTTGGAATAGATGATCTCTAAGGTTTCTTGCAACCCAAGCCATGCCATGGTTCAATGATTCTCTGATTTCCCTTTTCACCCTGGGCTGTTACAGCAGGTTTCTATAAATGTCCAGTTACCAGGTTTAGGAGGAGGTGAGACTACTTATTACTCATTCATGTTAGTGAACATCCCATGACATCTATGGTAAAATTTACAGCCCCTTCTGAGGAATGTCTGCTACTTCTTAGCCAGCTCATCTGTAAATGCTGTAAGGACCCTTCCTGCTCTCTCTTTTGCCTCTCATCCATTTTTCATCCTTGCATTTTAATTTGTTGCTTTTAGCTGTACATTTTTTGCAGATCACAAATAACTGAGCAAATCCTACTGATGGCTTAGCAGGGAAACACTTCCCATCCAGTAAATCCCAGAGAGGCACAGCAGAGTCCAGCCAAGCATGACAAAGTCCAGAGACAGAAGTAGTTGCACTGAGGTGAAGGATGAATCAGGGGAATAGAAAAGTGAAGCCCAGAGCCAGAGCAAAGGATCAGTAAGTTGTGGGGGTCAGATGGGATTAGGCTGAGCTGGCTGTGACAACCAAAGAAATTATGTCACCCATCAGGATGACACTAAGCAGGGATGCTGCTGTTCATTCTCAGCATGATATTTACTGGGATCGATACACCATTAGTGTATAGACACAGAAAAACTGAATTTTTTATTTCCTCTTACACATAATCCATAAAAGATGTACATCTCATCTGTCACAGCCTGAAAAGCACCACTACATTACCACACAGCAGAAAGGATGGCTTCTTCCACATTGATGCAAAAAACATTTACTGTCAAATGTCCCTTCCTCTTCATGGCTCCAGCCACTTTCCCTACAAATACCTGCCAAAAACATGAGGCTCTGGGAAATGTCTCTAAGGCTAAAAATGTAGGGAATTACTTCCAGAGTGGTGCTCCAGCAGACAGCTTAGACAGCTTCCCATCCTTGAATGCACTGAACTTGTCACCCTGCCTATGGCACACCTAGAGAGATGGATTTGGGCCACTTTGGGGAGCTGTCCCATAATGAGGTTATCTCAAGTAGTCTTTAGCCTCATAGATGAGGGATGCCTGTGGAGGTTTGCCAAAATTTTGTTTCATTCAAGCTATCAACAGCTGCAAAGACCTACACCAGAGTAGGTTGTTTGCTGCAGGTAGGCATTAGCAAGGTGAAATGGCACTGAGCTCTAAGCACAGTGACCCACACAAAGACCAGCACAGGCATTTGTAACCCACAAGGGTCTTCTCAGAGTGGTGAATTCAGAAGGATGCAGTAAAGTGGGTACCTGGGCACAGCAGGACAGGGCACTGAGACAGCCTCAACAGGAAAACCAGCTTCCTGCATGACATGAAGGAAGTTTCTGGAGCTCAAGTCCAGAGGACACAAGATTGCTGAAGGTCACACACCTCCACCACACAGAGTCATTAGTGTGCAACCAGCCTCTCCTCTCAGTGGGATGTGTGGTCACGCTCTTGCTGGTCCAGCAGCTGATGCAGAGCAAAGCAAGCTGAACAGGCAGAGTGCACCTTTTCCTGCACCCATCACAGTCTAACTGGTCATTACTCACCTCAACAGAGATGCTAATGCATTATTAGGCTTATCAGAATCACAGAAACACAGAATAATCTTGGTTGGAAGGGACCGTAAACTTCCAACCCTGCTGCCATAGCAGGGACACCTCCCACTACCCCAGGCTGCTCCAAGCCCCTACAACCTGGCCTTGAACACTTCCATGGATGAGGCACCCACAACTTCTCTGGGTGACCTGGTCCAGACTCTCTTCACTTTCACGTTGAAGAATTTATTCCTCATATCTAATGCAAATCTGTCCCAGTTTAAAACCATTCCCCTTGGTCCTATCAGTATCTCCTTGTTCAAAAAGTATAAAATTATAGAGCAGCTCAGGTTGGAAGGGACCTTAAGCGAGACATTCAGTCAGGTGCAATTTCATCTTTATCCCCAAAGTCTTTTTCTGGCAGGATGGAGAGAGAAAGCTGAGTTGTCCTGCTGGGTTTCACCTGCTTGGCGCTCACAGAGCTGCAGTTCCCCGGCAGCCAGGCTGGCTCCTTTTGCCTGGGTTGAATATACCAAGCAATACATCTCTGAGAAAAATCCATGCTGCCAAGGCTGTGTTATGCTGTCTCCAGCTACCAATTATGTGGATAAATTGATTGTAGTTAGAGTGATAAAGTAGCACAACAAATACACTTTCAGGAACCAGGCATTTTTCACACACCAACTTTGAGGCTTCCTGCTGCTTTGATCAAACACAGAAAATTGTCTGCAGGCTGGGGAGGTGTTAGAGGCACAAACCTGTGGAGGCTGAGGCAAACCAGCAAGAGGTTTAAAATACACCAATTACTCCACATTTGTGCACTATTGTACAAGGCAGGTTGATCAGGTGCTTTTTGCAGGGGCACCACAAAGCTCACTCCGACAGCAGCCACCTCGGAGGATCCCCAGGACTGAAATAGCAAGGGGCAGACGTCAGGAATCAGAGTCACTGGCAGGAGAGGGAAAGGAAGAGGAGTCGTGCTGCCTCTGTCCCCTGCCTAGATTAGATCTGTCTCATACCAGGCTGTTCATCTCCCACTCACAACAGTATCAAGTTCACCCAGAGAACTAGAGCTGCTAAGATGCTGGCATTAACAATTCCCAACTGTATTATTCTTTGTGAGCAGCCTACCTAAGGAAGTGTAAGATTATTTTAAACACTCTGATTTATTAATACACCCAGGATGGCTCAAGCTGCTGGTTCTTGTCCAAGGGAGTTCAGCAGTGGAGCTCAGCATCTTGACTCACAGTATTGGGACTGATATATGACTAGCTCTGATCAGATGGTGTATCTAAAAATACAGAGCCTGCAGTTTATTTTTCTTGGAAAATGGAAAGACACCCAAAGAAGCAGAACCCAGTTTAGCAATCACAACAGCCTGGATTTTTGCTTTAAAGAAGCAAGCAGAATTTGCCCAAAAGAAGGTGCCATCTTAGTTTATGTGACAGCCATGGGATTAACCTGTGGCTCCAGCACTGTGGGGTGAATCTCTGGCTGCTGCTGTGGCTCTGACTCTGAATTACACAGGACAGGGATGGTGATTGCGCATCCCTGCCCAAGCAATAGAATTCCTCCTACCCAAAGGAAGCCTCTACACTAAGACCTCTACACATGACAAACTGGGCAGGTCATCTGGTCCGGCCTGGTGTTGATGAACCAAACTGTGTAAGACCAACCCACCCTGCACCATTCCCAGGGAAGCTGCCCCAGACATCTCCACAGCTATCATCAGGTTTGCCTTCTGTTGTCTCCTCTGTAGATTAAACAAACCCACATTTGCTGTGTCACATTTGCTGGCCCTCAGGTCATTCCAAATGGTTTGGTTTGGATGTTTTCCAAGGCAGAAACACATCCCCCTTTCATTAGTCAATTTAACACTATCTACTACATGTAATAGTGCTTTTGTAGAAAATAATCCCTCCAGGTGACATGAAAGGCACATCAAACAGAACCTTGCATCATGCTCAACATAACAAAGACTGAAGCTATCAGTACAAAGATGAAATTATGGAAAGGAATGACTCAGCAGTGACAGGTTGAGCTTTTGTTCCTGATAAAAATTTTGCTTTGAGACCTTAAATACAAACTGGAGTAGGGCCTTAGTCTTCATCATGCCATCCACTGCCCACACCTCAGTGAGTTCAAGACCTCACCAGCAGGGACAATCTGGTGCTGTCTGTAGTCACATCTCAGACAGAGAAAATATCCCCTTGGATTTCTGAACTGTCACATTGCCATCTGACTCAGGTCTCAGCAGATTTTTTCTGCTCCAGGTGGAAGACAAAAGGGTCCATGACCCCATAGCAAAACTCAACACCACCACCACACTGGATTCTGCTGCCCAGCACCCTATTCCATTTGTTTTTAGGTGAAAATAGATTATTTTGGCATTGTGGTTTCCAGTAAATAACACATGTGTTTCCCTCCTTCCCTTCCTGGAGATTTCCCAGAGAACATCTGTACATTGTGCTTAGAGGGATGGTTCCAACCATAAGGAAACTGAGGCACCTCCCCAGAAAATGGGGTTTTTTTGTCTCCAATGAGGCTCCTCACACAGAACTTGCTGCAGGGATAGGAGCTGTAATTCTAAACAGCTGAGAACACAAAGGAACACACCCCCTTCAAAATAAAAGGAAAAAAAAAATAAAAATCAGCAAATGTACCAGCTTCTTCAGGAGGCAGCAATTTTAGGAATCATTTGTAAGCATGCAGCAGAGTGGTTGTTGGGTTTTTTTCTTCCCAAATGGGGCCCTTTCTTTTCTTCCCATTCCTATAGGCCTTTTCATCACTGTGGCATTTCCTATGATAATCCCCCAGATTTATGCTGCCCTGTTCCAGATCAGAGCATTGCTGAGCTCTGTGCACGTCTAACAAAAGACAGCCCTGCCCTGAGCCCTTCCAAATCTCTCCAAACCAGGCAAACAAAGGGAATGGGAGAGGAGGATTAACATGTTTGCAGAGAGCAGGGAGAGGATGTCTTTCTCTAAAGTATTTTTTACATTTGTGGGTCCAAGTACCAGATTTTCTGAATTGCAGGTGTCTTTCCTCCTGGGCTAGGTTACTCACAAAGCAAAAAACCCCAAAAGTTGAACAGATGGTCCTGGGAGCCTCCTGCTGCCCCTTTCCAAGTTTGTGGTCACTGATAAATCGGAGCAGGTGGAGATACCAGAATGGGTCTCTAAGTTCCCCACCACTTCCTTGCCATGGGTTTTCAAATGTTCCTCTGGCCTCTGCATCCTTGCAGAGCACAGCACATCTTGAGTTTGAGGTTTTCTGGCTCAGCCCTGCCACACTGTGCTTCCCACAGCCACAAACACAGGAGCCGAGTGCTGAGAGCTCTCTGGGGGCTCTTCAACCATCCAGGACCAACAATCCTGCCAATTCCTGCTCTGCAGCCTTCAGAGCAGAGTGGGCAAGAGCCACTCCACCCAGCCTTGACCTCCCAGGGCATGGTGCCCGAGTAATGCCAAAGCCCAAAGCTTGTGCAGCTTTCCCCTTCGAGCACCAGTGTCCCTGTGCGCCCAGCGACAAACAAAACCAACAGGAAATACTTTGCTGGGAATGGGGAGAGTTCTGCAATGAGGTTATGACACTGGACATTGAGTTCTTGGCAATTAGCTTCTGAATCTTTGAAAAAAAAATAGCCAAAAAAAAAAAAAAAAGTAGAAAGGTGACTGGCCAGACCTGTGTTGGGGGACCAGAAAGGTCACAGTGGGACCCTGCAAAGGATCCCAATGAGGTTTGGATCAGTAGGAGCAGCTGAGACATGACATGCTTTGTTGGGTGGCTCACTTTGCTTGTGCCTTGAACTGAGGAACCTTGTTGGAACCCTCACAGTTGTGACAACTGTGGAAAACTGGGAAGATTGGGATGGAGAGAGGGATCCTGGCTCACCCTCACAGGGTGCACTTGTAACAGGTAAGGGACTTCATACCCCTTGTCCTGCAAGAACTGGAGATAGGCAGGACCAATATGCTCCAAACCAGTCACTCAGGAAAGACCTCAAGGTTGCCCAGAGGAGCAGATCTTTGTGCACTGCAGATATCTTCATTTTACTTTCAGCTCAACAGGTCCATTGGCAAAAACTCCATGGCCTGGGGAGAAAAATGGAGGAGGAGTCAGTGGTCAGCAAAGAAAATTCCCAAATGCACAACAGGCAGGCAGGAAACTGGCTCCTACACACTTCCTCCCCCGTGCCTGACTTCCCCAACAGGAGCCATGGCCATCATTTTGGGACATCACTTGTCTTTCCCTGTCCCTCCTCAAGCAGATGAATCACAGCTGGATCCCATCAGCAGAGGCCTCATATGGTGAGAGTCTGGTCTCCCTCCTTGCACAAACACACAGATGGGGAGCCTGTTCAGAGGCAGGGATACAAAATTATGGTGCCCTCCAGTCCTCTGAGGACAGCAAGGGACAGCCCAGCGAGTGCTGGGAAGTGCCTGTGATCCTGAACAGTTGGCAGAGGACACAGACTGTGCCCTGCAGAGCTTCTGACGTTGGTAGGTACAGCTGCCTCTAGACCCTGCTGAGATGCCATCAAGACAGCCAGCTGAACCATCTTTTGCGGCTCTCCACAGCCTCTCTTGCCCATGCTGACAGTTAGCTAAAAAGCCCTGGGGCTACAGAATGTCACTGGGGGAGCAATCCAAGCCCTCCTTCTCCAGGGATAAGTTGTTCACATTTCTTTTTCTATTTGGTGTTTCTATCCCAGCATTGCAGGAAAGGGACAAAGCTTGTCCCTTTAAACAGTTTCTGTCTAAGAATTAATAGAGAGATCTTTGATCTTTTCCTCCAGTCCTTCCAGCTACACCTTAGACATAACCTGCATGGATGTCTCGGGGTTCAGGCCCCAAAGCAGTCACAGGATCTCCCAGCATGGCACACCTGGATTACCAGAAGAACAGCAAAGAATGACCTCAGTAGCTCAGCAGGCAAAACCACACATTGCTCTCTTTGGGTCCAAATAAGCAAGCTAAAAGCCAAGCTGGAGACAGATCCCAGCCTCAATCTTCAAGGTTCTTTCAACTGGACTTGCTTTAGATTCTACCAAAAGCACCAGAAAAACCCTGGATCTGCTTTCAGGTCGGCCCATTTGCCCTGCCATGACTTCACAAAGTACCAGCTCAGGACCCACCAAAGAGGAGTGTGTTCCCACACTGCTCTCCAAGGGAACACACATGTCACTTCTTTATGACAAGGAAGTGTGGTGGGGTTGAAGAACACCTGACCTAGGTGGAAAGTTCCTACATATTTGGGGAGTGCCCTGTTGCCCACATATTTCCCCCTAAATCAAAGGTGACTCCTGGAGGGTGGTCCAGTGCAGAAATTTCTCCACCCCTGGCCCACCTGTGAGAACTCACATGGTTCTCTGAGTCAGTTCTGATTCACAGCATCCCATAATAGCCTTGGAGACCATGGACAATCAAGATTTAAGGGCTCATGGGCAGTGCATATCATAGAGATATATATGAATGTTTCCCAGCACTTTTTAAGGCCTGAGGATCTCCTAGGGTAAATTTAACAGAAGGAAGGGTAGTTGGAGAGAGTAAAATGGATGTAACCTCTCCTCAATGCTATTAACTTTATCTGCCATGGGTTACCCATCTGGTGAGCTCACATTGTTGCCTCTCCATCAAGCCTCCTGCTTAAAAAGAGGTTTTCCAGACAGGACAGTGAAGATCCCACCCTTCAGTGTCTTCCCTGCAGTGAGGATCCCACTCTTTGGTGATCTCCACACAGTCATGACTGTGACTAAAGGCTCTTCAGTTTTCTGAACTCTGTTATGTCTGTGTCCAGCATCTTATTGGATAAGAATTCTCCTTCACTGTTGAAGAAAATAATTCACTTGTGAGGATCTGTTCAGTATAACAGAGCCTAAATTCAACTTCCTAAAAAAGCACAGGCACATTTGGACACTGGATTTGCATCCTTGCAGAGTTGGTCAACAGAGACTCCTTGAAAGCTGATCTGACCATGTGCCTTGAGGCAATCTCAGCTCTGTTAAAGTTCATTATGCAGTGCCTAATCTCCATCTCTTCTCCTACAGCAGGGGATCAAAGGATGCTCAATTCTCCTTTTTGAATAGATCTGGAAGAGTACACCCTTCTCCTGACAAAAACAGGACACACACCCCAGAGGCATGTGTGGTATCAGCTTTCTCTCCACCTTTCTCAAGAGTTGTCTGACTTTCTGCTTTTCTGCACTGTACCATAGAATCTTTTTAACCAGAGTCCTATTCTACATGGCAAGGTTAAGGAATTGCTAGGAATTACCATGGGCTAGTAGCATCCTTCACTGACGTAATTATTAGTCCTTCTACATGCTGATTTGAGCCAATATCTTCTTCCACCTACAGTCTCACTCCAATATTTAATACTGTTGTATATTCAATTCATAAGCTTGAAAAATTTTCCATTTACTAAATATTTACTCTTTTTTTTTCTGCCTTACTCACTCCCTCTGGGAGGGTGATAAATGACTGGAAATCAAGAGATGATAGAAACTCTTCATTTATCAGCTATAGTTGCAACTCCTCCTGAAGTTTGAGTGTGGGAACCGGGTCTGGGACAAAGCGTGGCCCTGAGCCCGGATGTGCCTTCTCCACCTTAACAGCAGCATCTGCTTCCCAATATGGCATGTTCTGCACTATCTCAGGCACAACTTGAAACTTTGCAGCTGTTGCCACTCAGAGCCTAGCTCTAAATCCAGCAAGGAGGGAGAGGCTGGGATAGTGTGGGAGTGCAGGGCAGTGATTATTCCAGCACAGGGATGGGAATGCAGCTCTCATGTATCATGTGGAAGCATAAAACCAAACCAGTCTTCACACAGCAAGGACCAGACAGTCCCAGAGAAGGTGGACAGAGTGCAGGTACCAAAAGCTCATCCTGGAGAAAAGTCTTCTCTTTCTTACAGTCTCACATTTGTAACTCCCGAGAGCCATTCCCTAAATATAAAAATGTTGTTGACAGGCTGGGGCAAACTTAAGCATTTGCCACCACAGGCATTGAGAATGATAGAATCATAGAATTCTAGAATAGTCTGGGTTGGAAAAGACATTAGAGACCATCTAGTTCCAACCCCCTACCATGGAAGAGACACTTTCCACTATCCCACGTTGCTCCAAGCCCCATCCAACCTGGCCCTGAACACTTCCAGGGATGGGGCAGCCACAGCTTCTCTGGGAAACCTCTCCTGGTGCCTCGGTAGGGTCCAAGTTCATCCACCCTGCCCAACATTAGACCATGGGTCAGTTTCTTCTCTTTGTTCTTCTCTTTGTTCCCTGTTGAACTTCCAGGATGGAGGGAACTGAAAGCAAGATGATCACCCAGGCAGGGCTCATTAAGACTTTCCAATGACACTTGCTTCCCAAGCACAACAAAGTGAGAAACAAATGGAAGTTCAGGCACATGCCTGAGCTAGAAGTCAGTTGTGGAAGGCTGGATGCCTGGATCAGGGGGCTCATAAAGCCAAGGAGAATGCTCCTGAAACTGGGGAAACAATCTGCTCCTCAATGTGAGGAAACTCAAAATAGAAAATCAATAAAATAACCAGACAAATAGGATCAGCTCAGTCTTGCTGGGAAAGATCCAAGGGTGAAAAAGTAATTCCAGAAAATGAGGTCAACCTTCTCTAATAACCATAGCTACTGTTTGTGCTCCAGTGAGACATGCATGTGTGGAGTTTACCTCTCCTCTATTTATGGATTTGCCCTCTTGACCTGGAATTCAATGCCTCTCAGTTGATCCTGTCATGTTGTGACAGGTCATATCCTGCGTGTTTATTGCATTGGCACCAGTGTTGTCTTTATCTAAAATATGATGCAGGCCAGGGTTGATACTAAAATCCATCCTCTCTGTATTTTTAAACAATGAAATTTGATGCAGGCTTTTGCTTTTTTTGCTGCCTTTTCTCCCAGAAGAAATCTCTAAAGCTACTGAAAAGCTCCTGGGGAGAACATCTGTGCAAATCCCAAAATAGGTTGGGTTTTGGTACCCAGTTTAGAGAAAGAAGTGGGACTTGAGATGGAACTTAGGGGATTTTGAGTCTTTAGTGCATCCATTAGCAGAGATGTCTTGCAAGCTGCTCTGGCTGTGTGATTGGAACCCATCTCAACAATGGAATAATTCACTATGCTTTGTCCAATGTCAGTCTCTTCTCACGTAGCCAAGGGTGTAGAGATACTTAAATCCCCACTCTGAGAGACACCTGACACCCACAATGACTCTACCACCAGTAGGGAAGAGCTGTATGGGGATGGAGGAACATGTTGGAGGGCTCCTTGGTGGAGCCTCAGATCTCTATTGCCACCCACCCTCGCCATTTCAGCGCTGGATAGATCTCATTATCTCCTCTCCTAAATGACTGCAGGCAGCACTATCAAAGTGTGCAGGGCCACCCTCTGGTTCCCTGTGCCAGGAGTTTTCTCAGGGTCTGGACATCTAGGTTGCTTCAAAGCACATCACAGGCTTTGTAGCATTTGGTTCTGCACCTTCCTGCAGCTACCAGGGATGCTTCTCCCTAATCCCAGTTCACATCAGCAAGATGGAAAGAGGGCTATTTTCCTCATGTCACACATGGTGGTGGCATTGCAGTGGCCTTGAACTGACACGTTCCCAGCAAGGAGGTTTTGTTCCCACAGAGACACAGGAAAATTGACCTGGGGGCAGCAACATCAGTTTCAGTTTACTAGAGATGTTCAGGCATTAGCACCATGAGTATGGCTGGAGCCCTCTTCAGCATTTACAGCACTTCATAAATTTCAGAGAGATTTAGGGCAAGGAGCCAGATGTTTGGGGAGAAATTCTGAACACTACAGACAAGTGGAAATATTTTTTTTTTTGGTAGTGTATATTTTTTCCCATTAGTTGCAAGGCTATATTTAGAAGCAGGGGGCGGGGGGGGATGGGGGGGGAAGAGGGAGAGAACGCAAGAGAGAGATTAGGCATTTCTTCATATTCTGTAGTCACTCCAGTTGTTCTGCTTGTAGGAACAGATGTCTCTTTCCTGGGCTGATAGCAGCCAGGTCCACAAGGAAATTTTCTTACCAGCAGCTCCTCTAACATAGACGGGATATCGGGCCAGAGGTAAGTGAGTGCATCGTGCAGGGATACTGCAGGGACCATTGCAGGGAATGTTTTGGGATATTGGTCACAGAAAAAGAGGGGGGCATGGGATCAGAGACAGTGGGGAGCCAGGAAGGATTTGCTGGATATTGGACTCCAAGTCCTGGCAGGGGTGGGAGTGGAAAGGGTCCTGCACTGAACACGTGGATGAGCAGCTCAGGAAGTCTCTGGCTTTGCCCATGCAGCAGGTGTGGAAATCCCTTGGGAAGTGCCTCATCTGAAAAGCCAGGCTGTGCCAACAGCTAACAGGGGCTGCAAGGAGCTTCTCCCTTGGGACTTTCTTTGCTCTTGGGATTTGGGGCAGTGTAAGGATATTTGGTTGTTCTTTGAGGAGATGGAGGGTTATGGGAAGTGTGAAAAGCTGCAGGCTTTCCCTTCTTGAAAAGTACTGTGACAGCTCTTGTGAAGAGGGGGGTGATGTCGTTTGTACTTATGTACTCCCAGGTGTAATTAAATTTTGGTGAAATGCATTCAGTAAGGTTTTGGAAGCCAGGAAAAGAGATGGTGCACTGCCTGAAATGGGGTCAGCTACGAGTGGGGGTGTTTTATGTTTTACCTGTTTGGCTATGCAGCAGAGTGCAAGCTCAGCTCTAGGAAGTGTGCTGTCTTCCCTCTCTGAACCCACTGTTGGGTCAGTAGGAGATAGCAGATCCTCTCCAAGGTCCTTAGCAGACCCCTTCAGAAATGCTCCCTGCTTTCACAGCAACACATTCACCAACAGCACTGAGTTTTTCCAGGTTAACCGGGTGGATCCAAAATTTGCAGAACCCTGAAGGCACTGTGGGGTCTGCACAGCACTGTCATATGTGCCTGGCTAAGGAAACCTCAGGCAGGAGACAGAAACCAGTCTCCCAAAGGGTTAAGACATGGTTTTCCATCCAGGGATGCCTCAAAAGCTGTCTGCTCCCTGACTGGGTCTCCCACCTTGCTGCATTCCCTGGGCCAAGACCACACATGGCTCTGTGCCTCAGTTTCTCCCTGCAGCCAAGAAAGCAGCACAGCTTGGAGTGAGTGCTGGGAGGCAGAGCTGGTACAGCTGACCCCTCTGCATCACCCCTTCATCCCTACCTCTGGTGCCCTGTGCTCCCTGGGGTGTGAGCATTGTTTCACCAGTCCTGCATTCCCTGGTTGTGCAGGAGCCCAGCAAGCAGACAGTTGAAGGCAGAAAGAGGACAAAGTGCTCAAAGAGTGCTAAATTTGCAATTATAAATTTCCTTCTTAAAAGCCAGCAGTAGTACACAGGCCAGATATTGTTTTTGCACTTGCCTGTGAAGTTCCTGCATGTGCCTATATGGTAATTTTCACTGCATGGTTCTGCTTGCACACAGCCACAAAAGCTGTTTTTCCAAACAGACATTTCTTGCACTTTGTCTCAGGCACCCTGGAAACGCTCGATGGATTACTGTAATCCCTATAAAATCAAAACCATTTCTCTTTCACTGTTACAACCTCCCAAGAAGACAGGCTCAAATCCATCCTTACTGGCTGGACCCATAGGAGTCCAAATCAATATGTTTTGTTTAAGATGTAACTTTTATTAAAAAGATGTAAATCATCTTGGAAAAAAAATCACCGAAAAATATGTGTTTTCCCTTAAGTATAATGGTCCACAAGGGACAGAAAGGGACACACTCAGGAAGTCACGCTCTGATTTCTCTGAAGGTAACAGAGCTGGAGACACACAGCACCTACTGCAGAGATGTCACTCCGTGCTCCCTTGTGACAGATGGCACTTGGTACAAGCCCTGACAGGGTATGAGATACTGGTCTTTTAAATGCTAGCAGCATGATTGATAGAGCATTCACCAAGACAGCATTTCTGTCACTCCAAGGGCAAGATCTGATAACACAGAAAAGAAGGACATGAAAGATACAGTGGTATTGATAAGGCATCATAGACATCCAAATGTTTCAGGAGGGACTTTTCTACATAGTGTGGTATAAACAAGCAAAAAGAGGCAAACCCCCTTTATTACAGGTGACCAGTACTAGCAAGCTTCATTGAGATGTGCTGGGGGGTCCCCTATGTGCCCACCACTGCTGGGTGGATATCTGCAGTTCTGGAGAGGGGAAGTATGTACAATCCCACTTCTCTTTTTGCTTGCACGTGCACATCTGGGCTCTTTCTTTCAAAGGCTGAGGCATCGCTGCTGCAAATGGCCATAGAGGAGGTATAAATTCATAAGCAAACTGCCAGTATGTGAATTTTCTCCTCTGTGTATCTCTGGGAGCATCATTTCAGTTTTTTTTATGCATGCTCAGAACAAGGGCTGAGGAAAAACTACACAGACCTTTCCAAGTTTTAAATAGATTGTCTCTGGGGTGTCCAGGACTGTGATCTGTCACCTGGTTTTAAGCAGCAGGTTCAAGCCTGGATGCAGAGAGTTGGCATTTGGTCCTAGCCAAGTGGCATCAGTCCCATCTGGGTCACTTTGCTCCGTGGAGAACAGGAATGCACTTTGGAGAGTTGTGTTCTCCCTCGTCTAACTGGCAGTGATCCCTCATGGCCTAGGGTGACCTGCTAGACTAAATCATTGCTTGGGCACCCACAGACTATTTCTTGACCCAAAATGAGCTAGGGATGTGAGTCCCTCACCTTCAAAGGATGTGATTTTGGCCTTGGGCCCATGGAGAGCCCAAGTGTGTACAGACAGCGTTGAACTCGGTGTGGTAGGTGGAGCTCACATCTCAACACACAGCAATGTTCCACTGCCCATCCACAGCAGGGTCTTGGAGATGAAGGAGCACACAGAGGCAAACTGGGCATCTCAGGCAGGAGTCAAACAGCTCAAGAGCACATCAACACCACCAGCCCAACAACCAGCATCGCATCAGCCTCCACATATCCTCAGTCTGTGATTGCTTACAGGTCTTCAAGGATTACCCCTATGCTTGAGACTGGACATGTAAGTTTTCCCCCTTGCCAGATGGGAAATTTGATTCTCATGGCCAGTATTAGACATTTAAAAGTCAATGTGGGGGGAGTTAATCTCTCTTGGCCTGGAGAGAAAGCTGTATGAGGAGCAGGTGAGGTCACTTGCTCTGTTCAGTTTGGAGGAGACTGAAGAGAGACCTCATCAAAGTTAGAACTTCCTTGTGAGAGAGGCAGGCACAGATCTCTTCTTTGTGGTGATCAGTGACAGGACCCGAGGGAATGGCCTGAAGTGGTGTCCAGGTAGGCTTAGATTGGATATTAGGAAAAGGTTCCTCACCCAGAGGGTGGTTGGGCACAGGCTCCCCGAGGGAAGTGGTCACAGCACCAAGCAGGGGCAGGAGTTGGACTCTGTGATCTTTGTAGGTCCCCTCCAACTCAGAATATTCTGTGATTCCGGACAAAAGCAGCAATTCAGCACATGACTATTCAAATCACCACACAAAGTAGGAATTGCTGGCCATTTCATGACACATGGGCAAGCAGGTCATGGCTGAATAGTGCCAACACCCAGCAATTAGCTATCATCTGTCCCAGTCGGGCTAGTTCTCCCATGGTTTGGCATAAATCTGAAATTATTTCTCTTCAGGAAACCAAGAAGAAGCAGACAATACTCTCTTTTTATCACAGAAACCATTCAGCTCTGTTTGCTGTGTTTCAATGCCAAAACAATTGTGCATTTGCAGGGAATAAGACCTAAATGAAAGGACATGTGGTGGAGAGTGTTAACAAATGCCTTGCAGGTTCACATTAGAGGAAACAAGGATCACTCTCAATGCTTGTTTGTGTGGTTGTCAGCTCCAATTTCCTCCATCCTCCTAATGTTTTTCAATCTGCTGCTGAATTTCAACTAGTATTTGGCAGAAGGGAAAGATCACCTCAATTTTCAGGAAATTAGGCAGCAAAGAAAGAAGAAAGTCAAACAAGTGTTGGAGCCAAGGGAAGAGTTGGAATGTGAGTGCTCATTAAGGCAGCCAAGTGTCCACATGGGAAAAAGTTATAATAAGCATCTCAAGCAGGGCAAAGCATTCCCCCAGCCCTGCGAACCACTGCAAGACATGAGACTGCAAGAAATCAGGTGTCATTTAATCTGACACTCATAAAACTATGTGTTTTGTGTCTCCAAAGTCCCTTTTATGCCCATAGCGTTGGAGGGGAAGGAATAATCCTGCTCTGCTCTGGATTTGGCTATTTCCAACTTCAATTCCCCAGAAGGTGGTTTTTTCACACTTTTTCCGGCCACTCTCAGACCTGGAGGTTCAAAGGAGACCTCAATGCCCAGGAATCAAGTGAAAGCAGAGATCTTATGCCCACAAAAATGAGATCTTACCTGCCCTGAGAATACCCCCATTTCTGCTTCAGAAGTACTCTGCTTCAGAGTAAAATGTGTCTCCCCCAGAATCATCTCTCCTTTCATAGCCCAAGGGCCAGATGGGCACCAGCTTTTCCCTTTCAGCAGCTGGATTCTTTCCCTTTCTCTCCCTTTCTCTCTCTGTTCCCCCTGTCAGCAAACCCACCCTCCCCAGGCTGAGCACGAGACACACAGAACAAGCTCTACCACGTATAGGGCAAGGTCGACATGCACAAAAACACCATATTTGGCCAGTTTGAGCCAGAGTTGAGTGAGAGCTTGCCAGAAGGAGAATCATACAATTTAAATTGAAAGAGAGTGAGTTTAACCCTTCATTTATAAATATGATGATAAATCACCCGCAGAACTTTAAACATGGGGAGGCTGCAAAGCTAAACACACACTGCTGCCACCCCAGGCAGCAGAATAACACCAGCGAGCAGGACAGGGTGAGGGCAACAAGGAGGATGATAGAGGAGCCAGGTTGCCACATCAGATGTTCCAGTTCAGGACAGGGAGAGGAGAAAAGCTGAAGCTGTTTATACTAAATTACACTCGTGCTTGTTAACGTCCTTTTCAACTTTCCGATCCCAGTGTGTGGCTCTGGTGTTCTCTGGGTCTGCACACAGAGATCCTTTCTGCACACCAATAAATAATCCTTTTGGCATGCAGTTAAGACAAAACTCAGTTGTTTGACCTGCCTTTTCTTTTGTATCCCATTACTTGAATTGCTGAGCCAGATCCAAAAATCCCCTGAGCTAAGGAAGTGAACCCCATTAATTTCCGTGAGGTCAGGGTGAGGATTAAGGCTGTCACCAAGCACAAGGTTGGGTGAAGTGGAATATGGGATGGTCAAGGATCTCCTCCCAGAGCCAGACACAGCACTGAGCTGCCCATGCTAAGTTAACAAGTGTGATGCCAAGCAGTAAGTGAGTGAGGGAAGAGGCTGCAGGACCTGTTTTCAGCACAGTGACCATCTGTTTCCTACTTGGCCCAGGAATGATGGAACTGGTTGCGTCACACAACAATGAGAAAGTATTTCAGAGCAAGTCTCCCTCTCCCAGTGCTGAGCAGGGACTTTAATCAGAACAAGGGAAAGCAGGTCAACCTCCATTCTCTGTCCCTGCCTTTATCCCTTTTCTACACAGATGTCTGCTGTACTTTTAAGGAAATGCTACCCACAGTCTCCCAGCCAGACAGACAAAATCCAGCCTGAGAGGTATAAAATAACAGCATAGGCCAACTGGCACGGTCAGACAGCACTCAGAAGGATGTGTGTTTACCCATCTTGGGCTTTGCAGACTGCCAGCTCCAAAAAACAGGGATTGCATGGAAATCTGGGGGGCTGAGTTAGGTATGAAGTAGGCTAAGCTCTAAACTCTTTGAAGATTTTAGGAAGGGGGTTAACCCAAAGTCTATTCGCTCTCATGCAGCACTGCATGAGCTCATACCACAGTCACAAGTAATAAATAGTGCAAAACCAGCAAAATAAAGGTTTGCAGGGACGGCAAATCTTCTCATTAATTTAGCCATGCCCCTTACTGACTTCCATATGCCACCACGTCATGGTGATGGGTAGCTGAACTGACTCACTTTAACACTTGCATGAGTACGTCTGATGGAGAAAAAGACCTGGTTGAGATAATATTTGGACTCACAGAGGGAAGAATTCAAAATCTCTGGAAATGTTTAGCTTTGCTCAGACACAAGGTCAGGCTGTCTTTCTGTGCTGCAAAATGGGATAATGTACCTTTCTCATGGGCTTGGAGTCCCACAATGGAAAAATCCTTAGCATCTGTAAACTGGAGGTTTGGTCCAGCTCCATCTCATTAAAAGCACTCAGAGGATTCTGTTGCTTTGCTAGTCCAGTTCTCCATCCTTTCTGCTTGTGAGCCATGAGATGAGAGCAGTCCCACAAAGAAAGGAAGAGGCCATTCACCCAAACATCCATCAGTAACAATTTGATTAGAGGAAGATTTTTCCCACCACAGCCCAAGAGCAGCTTTTCCACAGACTGTCAGGGAGGAAATCTTCAGGATTAATTAAATATGCCGGGACTTCTTTCATGTAGTTGTTTGGATTTTGAGTTCAGATGGGGCAGAGATGGACTGGGAAAGCTCTAATGCAGCACTTCTCTGCACATTCAATTTGGCAAACACAGTGTTACCTGTTGTTTTTCAGCAGTTTACAATATCTAGAGTTTATTTCCTTACACACAGTGGAAAAGGTGACTATGTAATCTTGTACATTGTATATGCTGATTATTTTAATTTTCTATTTGTCTGTAATGTGCCTTACATCCCTCAAAGGCATTGTGAGGATGAGGAACATTTGAATGTATTTGGAATTGCTAATTTCATAGAGACAAGAAAGGCAAAAAAAGATGAATATCAGGTGTTTGTGATAAGGGAGCTCAGACTGAAGAAAAATCTCCCAGAGGAGTCAAACTACTAACAAGATGCAAAATCAGAACTAACAGCCAGTGCCAAGGAATTACAACGAGGAAACAAATGCACGTGCAATACAATACAGTTTAGTATTAATGTTAACTATTAATTACAGTATTCAGCAAGCTCTGGGATGGGATGGGTGATTTTGTCTTCTCCCCTTGCTCAGGTATGTGTCTGAACAGATGTACAAGCTCAAACTGCAGTCCAGGGGCATCAAATTCTTTCTTTATTCCTTGGCTTCCACGGCACTCCTCTTGATAGCATCTGCAAAGAGAAAGCTGGGAACAGATCCAGGCATCTGCTCATTGCAGTTTGTTTTCATAATTAAAGAGTGAAACAAACAAACAGAGAAGATGGTGAGAATTTTAGGAAATAAGTAGAAAACAGGCCAGGGTTCTGCATCCTCCCCATGCATCTTTCTCAGGTGCCAGACTATGCAACTCCACTACCTTCAGCCTATTTTGGGGCCAGCTTTTCCTGTTTTTCTCTGACAGTGTGCTTGGCACATAATGTAAAGAGACAAGACTCTCCCTCAGGAGTCTGCAGGCTCAGTCAGACCCAGACAAAATGCCATGAACATGTGTGCTACTTTGGCTGCCACAGGAGCTCAGTGCAGGGTGAGGTAATCTGGTCATTCCCAAAAGAGATGATGTTCCAATGTCTGGTTTCTGCTGGACATGGCCTGGAGGTAAAAGGGGACAGAAACTAGCATGGTTCCTCTTTGCCCAGTAGTTCTTTGGGGCATTACAGGTGGCCTGACCCTAAGTTTCAGGATTTCAGTCCTGCAGCGCATTCTGGCTCTGGGTTGAGTCTCAGGAGGGCTTTATGTTTGAGCACCAGCCATTCCAATAGACAATTCAACTCTTTGGGCTTCAGTGGCTACCTAAATAAAACAAATTGCCATTTGATCAGAAATAGCCTTCTAAGCTCAAGGACATTAAAAACCAGCTTTTTCCTTTGAACCACTTTCACAAACTGAGACGCAAGAAGAAACTAGAGCAATCCCCAGATTCCAGACCAACAAACACAAGATCCATCACAATGACAAAGTCACTTCTCCAAGAATTTTCACACCAGGTCTTCTAAATTCTTGGTCCTAATCTTTGCCTCTTCTCAACAAATGTTCTGCTTCATTTTCACCTGGCTTGAATGAACCAAGCAGAGTAACTAGGCTGTAGCATCTCCAGTACTTCTTATCTTGAATGTTGACTATTGGCCAAACACTGGTGAGGCACATTAGGAGAGTTGTATGGAGGAAATGCAGAGAAACATGGTGGGCAGGCAGAAGAAGGCTTTAGCATTCATGAGGCAGACTCAGAGTTGCTGAGGTGTTCTCTGAACCACTGCTCCTGTGCCTGCAAAACATTTTCTTTTGGTGAGCAGGAACTCTCCTCAAGATCCACCTTTCACTTCAGTCCTAAGTAGCTCCTCCTCCACTTTGCACACAGCCACCAACAACGTGAAGCATCTCACAGATGATAGAGCACCTTTGGTCCATCCTCCTGATCCCCATAAGCACAAAAAGGATTAGAGAGGGGAGAAAAGCTGCCAGAGGATGGAGTATGCTGGGGAGCTGGACATCCAGACTCCCTCAGCAATTCCAGACTTCCACACTGAGACACTCAGCCCAGGCACACTGCAGCTCTGTGAGTGCTGGGAGATGTTTGCAGCTCCTTGTCTCCCAGTCATTCTGCACTTGGCTCATTGGTAGCAGGGATTTCAAACCCTCATAAATCAACTCTTTCAGCATCACTCTCTGCTGATCCAAGCTGATTTTTTTAACCTCAAAGCCCTGCCCAGCCAATTTGAGATATTCCAGACATTTTTCAACCATTTATTTTTATTGAAACCAGCCAAGTCTCTGTATATATTGGTCTTTTTTTAAAATCTTTTTAATATACAAATCAGTTTAAAATAGTGTATAAGTCAGGAATGATTTGCAAATTAAACTGTCAAACCCTGGCAGGACTAGGGGCTGACGCCCTTAGCTTGAAATCTTCCGGCTGCTGTTGCTGTGAACACAGATCTCTTGAAGATGCCACACAACCTGCTTCTGCTTTCTCAGAAAATTCAGCCTTTCTTTAATTTCAGGGAAATCTTTCAGCTCCTGAAAACACTGCTGTATGTAACTCTCTAATGGGATCACCTGCCCAAGGCAAGGGATATGATATTTTAGGAATCACATGCAAAGGTCTTCTGTCTTTAAAACCATTTTTGTTCAAGGAAGAGGAAGAGAAACTTGAAGTGAGGAGTGTGTGTCTTCCCTAAAACATACATTTGGAACCACTGGATGACACTAATTACAAGCCCAAGTATTTTCTTTGAAATTATTGGTAATCCCATATTGGTAGATGGGGATTTACTACTCAGGATGTGCAAATTTGTTGGTTAAAATGTTTTTAAGTGACAAGATTTTGAGCCCTAAGGATGCTGACACATTTCTCACTATACCTCTGTTTCTGTTTTTCCAGATTGCTGGAAGTCAGTGACCATGCCGACCTCCTCCACCCAAATGCCAGCCCTTGACCCTATCAACTCCACCAAGCAACCTAACTCCAACATCAACTTGTTCTCCAAGTTCATCCACTCAGATGAACACCTATACAGAGATTTTTACAGCCTGTGGATTGTCCTGATGGTAGTCAATGCCATCATTTTCCTGGTGGGTGTTGTGCTGAACAGCTTGGCGCTGTATGTCTTCTGCTTCCGTACCAAGACAAAAACCACCTCTGTTATTTACACCATCAATTTGATCATAACTGATCTCCTGGTGGGCTTCTCCTTGCCTGTCCGGATCATCATGTTCTACAGTGCAGGTGACTGCAAGAAATGTCCCTTGGTTCACATCTTTGGCTACTTTGTCAACATGTACTGCAGCATCCTCTTCTTGACGTGCATCTGCGTCGACCGCTACCTGGCAATAGTGCAGGTGGAAGCTTCACGTAAATGGAGGAACCCCACCTGTGCCAAGGGGATCTGCATCTTCATTTGGATCTTTGCCACTGTGGTGACTTTCTCCATCCTGACCATGGCAATAAAGTTTGCCGAGTGCTGCCTCTCCAAGATCCTGGTCTTGATGGTCTGCGAGTATTTCTTCCCCCTCATCATAATCATCTTCTTCACCACCAGGATTATGTGTGCCCTGTCCAAGCCCAGCCTCATGCACCAGAGTCGGGAGAGGAGAATGAGGGCTGTACAGCTCCTTATCACCGTCCTCATCATCTTCATGATCTGCTTCACTCCTTTCCATGTGCTACAGGTCACAATCTCCATCAACCCAGACATGCCCTACAACATCAGCCTCCTTGTCTACCATGTGACAGTGACTCTGAGTAGCCTCAACAGCTGCATGGACCCCATTGTCTATTGCTTTGTCACAAATAACTTCCAGTCAACCATGAAAAACATCTTCAGGAAAACCGAGCCAGAACAAACAAATGCAGACATCCTGGGTATGAACAAGAACTCCAAGGGCTCCAATGCAATCATCGCCTTCTCAAACACAATAGGAAGCCCTCTGAGCTTGCCATCACCAAGCAGTGTCCAGATATAACCCACATCTGATGGGACATGTTGCAGTAAGCCAGTGCCATGATGCTGGAATATTGATAGTATGCACAATACTACAGTTTTTGAACTCTGTATTTTAGGCTGAGGTTCAGACTGACAGTGGTGGAACATTGTGGTCTGTTTGGAAATGGAACCTACAGTGCTGTTAGTACCATACAAAAGAGAGTCTATTAATTACTGCTCCCAGCAGGGATGTTTTCTTTGTATTTTAATACAGACATTTTGCTAGCAACAAACTCTTTATTGTGGTTTTCTTTTCATGTTTGTCATTATAACGCAACACTTCTAGGATGACTTAGAAAGCAGGATGGCTCTGGTTTGTAATGAAAGATTTTTGTGCTTTGGGCATATGCTTAAGAATAAAGGACAAAAGGGATGTTTCCAGAGCTATCCACTACAAAGATTTTATGTGCCAATGGAACAGGAAAGAAAGTATTCTAACCCACTAGTGACTATTCATTTGTTCCTGAAAAAGTCTGAACCTTCTCAGGGAAGAGATGAAGTCAAGCAGTGAAATCTCCTCTTGGCTATAAGAAAAAAAACATGTCAATGTATATATTTTCATACACATTGTCTGTGCTGCAGAGAGGTTAAGGATATGTTCCACCTGTATTTGGATCACTAAATCCCCTGAACTGCAGATGAGTATACAAAAATATGTGAAAATGAACATGAGTCCCAGAAACCTCTGCTGTTCTGCTCTGTCTCCCTGAAAAACAGCCAAGATGAAAACCAGAACCAGACTATGATGCTATACTACTCTGGTTTGGTTTTTCTTCCTGGCATGTCGTAACATCAGGGCTTGCTGTCCTAATTCCCCCATCCACTCAAAAGTCAATACTTCCAAGCACAGAAAAAGAATGCTTCTCTGGCATTTAGGTTGAAATTCACCACAGGACAAACTTACTAGGATGTTTTAAAGAGACATGTTTCAAGGCTCCTAAAGGCTTAAAGAGGTTAAGGATGGTGCAAAATTGTAGGCCTAATGGTGGGGGAATGTTTTACATGACATTATATCAGCGAAACAATGCAAATGCAAAAAAAAAAATATCCTAAGAAAACTGCAAAACCTGTAGCATGAACAGCAATAACTATTATTGTTGATCCACATTTCCTCACTCGTATTTAAGGCTACTCCATCTGGAAGGCTACTGTGAATTCTTCAAATCTAGTGATCAGCTTTTCCTAGCACTCACTAGTGTTACCTGTCAGAGGAGCAGGGGTTGGTCCAAGCTAGAGCATCCTGGAGTGCTCTGCTTCCTTGAGATCTGACTGTGGTACAGCCATCTCCATTCCACAGGAACACAACATTAACAATGCCTCAAACTGCCTCTTGCAACAGATTTGCAAGAGTTCGCCTCTTGCAAGACATATACGTTTTACTTAACCTGTTTCCCTGACAAACCCAATGGGTATAAAATTTGAACCACCTATTTTATCTATTAACTATCACTGCAATAGAGGGAACTGGGTGTTCCAGTACCTGTTCCAGTCAGTGGAGTCTGCAATTGCCAGTAATTGCCATTGCCAGGCATGTGAGCTCTTTCCCAAGCAATGCAGCTGAGTCAGTGCCTTTCTGCTGGGACATCTATTGCTTTGAAGAGGATTTTTCCTCCAGGAGGTGGTTATGAGGGGCACCAACACTAAGGCAGTATGGGAGGTAAGTGTTGTCCTGGTCATGGTTTCACTTCCCAGGGCCCAAGTGCAGCATGGTTTCCTTCTGCCTCATCTATTTCCCTATTCCTGTAAATCACTGATAAAGGCACCGCACAGGCAACATCTGTCAAATGAGGCATCAGCACACATAAATCAAGCTCTGGCTTCTCAGCCAGGCTGGCCACATTTCTGTCACTATTTTCCACCATTTCCTCCCTTGGAGAAAGTAATTTTGTGTCTCAGAGGTCTGCACTTCCCTGCAAACTCCCAAAAACTCAAGCCCACCAACCCACCACAAAAGGTCAGATCTTCCCATGCCTCCCAAGCTGCTTGTAATGAAAATGTATGTCACATATACAGAGCTGTTCAAAGCACTGTTTTGGAAAGGCTACTCAGAGAAACAGGAGGAAATGTACAGGCCCTGTGCATAGCTTATTTTAGCTTCTTTGTTCCAGCAACCCATAAATTCACACCTCCCATTCTCTTGCAATCAGCAGTATTTTTGCCATATACAGAAATGTCTTAACATCTTTCTCAGTTCAGTTGTTCATTTGAGGTCAGTATAAAATCTCTAAGATGATTTGCTTAGATTTTTTGAAGTTCCTAAACAGCATTTCACTCTAAGCTCTGTCTGTCTTCTGTAAACTTCACATGTATTAGTCTGAATTCTCCTTACTGTCAGTGTGTTATTCACTCCACATAAAAGCCTCCTGAGACTGGATAATTCCCTTTATTTTTAATACCTATTGCCTTATCCAGAGCTTTCAGTGGTTCTTCCTCATTTTATACCAGCTCCAAAACAGGGTCTAGTCCCTTATCAATGACACAGTCTCTGAAAATTGGAAACATCAATTTTTTCACAAACTAACCTACATTTTTGTGACTTTTTGAGCTTTCTATTTAATCCATGCTGTTTACACATCTTGCTTTTCCTCAGGGTGCAGCACTTGCTAAATTTCTGTCCTATTTAAAATCACTCATTTGTGCTCAGGGCACAAAGTTGAAAACCAGAACCAAAAACTCAGTTATCATCAGAAATATTTCCCCAAATGGCACAGTTTTGGGGGGCACCTTCCACCTGCCAGCTCCCATTGCTGCTGAAGCATCCCTCAGTTCTCTGTGTATTTGGAGACTGGTCTCTCACCCCCTGATCTCTGTCCCTCTGCTCAGGGTATCTCCTTGGGTTACCTCTTATTGATCACCAACAGGGATTGGAATTGTCCTGTTCCTACTCCAGCCTGCCCTTTCTCCAGTGAGGACAGCCACACGACAGAATAGGGACACTTCCAAGGACAATGTGAGTGATTCTGTGCATCACTAAATACATGCAGAGACTGCCAAGGAAAAGCACAAACAAGTCAGCTTTTGCAGAGTATTTAAATATTTAGATGCCAAATTCCTGATGATTAAAAATTAAGTCCAACACTTAGCAGTCTTTGAGGATCTGGATCACTCTCTAGAGGCTGTAATCGGGATGGATGGGCATTGCATGTCACACTACCACCACCAAGTCTGTGGTAGAGAGAATGGGTTCCCCAAAGAGCTTAACAGCAATAAAGTGCTCTGTAAAAAGTGCCGACCTTTCAGGGAATTACAGCATTTATTCCTCTTTGATGTGCTGTGCTTCTCTTGTGCATCTAAAATCCTATAAAACAAATTAGAAATATCCTCTTCTACCAGCAGCCCAGAGGGCAGCATAGAAAGATGGCGAAAAATCTCTCATCTTTTTCTTGGGATTTCAGTCATTCCTGGGACACAAAAACTCTGCTAACCATGAGCCTTGGTCGCAACACACAGATATCTGCTGTCTGTTGATGTGCCAGGGGATGGGTATCCATAAATAGTTGAGCATCTTTCTTTCCTTGCTGTGTGTCTCACCTGTATTGTATCCAGCACAGCCCATGATTCAAAGCACTTCTATCTTTGCAAGGTTTTTCCTGTTACAGCCCAGAAATCTGTAGCAAGGCAAAGCTGCACAATAGCCAACCCTCAGTCACGCTGCAAACATATCAGGGCCCAGCAAAACTGAAGATCTCCATTTCTGCACCAGAAAATTAGTCACTGACCCCACATGTGGGTTATCTGCCAGCCTAGTTTCCTCCTGGGATCTAAACAAGCTTTGCCCTCCCTCCACAACCTCTTGGTAACTGCCAAGAGGAAACATCATAGCCATGTGCAAGGGCAATTTCTTCCTTCCTTGTCCCTCTGGGGCTTGGTCTCTCTAAGATGTGTGCACAAGAATCTCCTTAGTCAGGCTAATCAACATTAATAAGCACTGTTAGCAAGTGTGGCCTCTGTGGGCAGAACGGCTGGGGAAAGTGGAATTGCCATGTTAGGAATATGAGCACAGGTCACTGCCTCTTCTGTACCTCTGTTCCAGGTGTAAGAGCAGGAGTGGCTCTGGCAAGGATCTGGGAGAAGATGGGTCTGATCTCCACAGCTATTCTGAGACAGAGAAAGATGAGGAAGACATTGCCAAGGAACCCAAGCCAAAAAATAATAAAGCAGGAAGGGAAGGCGAGGGACACAACAGGTTAAAGAACAAGTTGAGTTCCATGAAGGGCAGGGCTGGTAAGAACAAGGATCAGGAAGGTAGGACAAGGGAAAACACAGAGGGAATGCAGGGACATGGTATCGTGCAAAGGATGACATAGGAAAACAAGCGAGGGCTGGCTTGCTTTTCCCCTTCTGGACACAATTAGTCCCAAAACAGGAGCTCTGGGGAGGGTGCCAGTGCTTGAATCAGAGCTGGAAGACTCCCATTTTAGGAAGAAAAAGCCTTAAAGCAGAGCACTTTATCACCTTCCCATGGTGAGGCCCAGGAAAGGGATGAGTGTGATGTCCCCACATTTGTCTGAGCTTTTGTGGTCTTGCAGTAGAAGACAGGAAGGTCTCCAGTGTGCTGGGAAAGAGGGAGAGGGTCTTTATCCCTTGGGAAGAGGGTGCTGGAGATGCAGGTGGGTGCTCATGGACACATATCAGCATCCATTGTAAATGCTGGCTACATGATGAGTAGGATTGTCATGGGAAGTGCTGCATGAGGCTTATGGTAGATGGTGCCACCTGAAATGTCACATCACAGCACATGTCCCATGCTCTGGAGGGCATCCCAGACAGGGCAGACTGGGATTGCAGCATGTCCCCTAGCACTTCCCTGTAGTATTTCAGTGCTATATGGTGGGCCCTGTTTGGCTATTGGAGCCTAATGGGGATGCCAGGGAGAATATCCACTGCAACCACAAAATCACAGGATCATTTGATTGGAAAGGACCTATAAGATCATCATGAACAACCCTTTCCCCAGCTATGTCAAGGCCACCACTATGTCCCTAAGTGTCACATCTACACAACTTTCAAATACTTCATGGGATGATGACTCATACGCTTCCCATCTTTCTGATTCCTTCTTCAAATGCGCCAAAAAGCACCCAGACTTCCCTGGCAGAGATGTGAGTTTTTCTAACTGTTCTTATAAGCAACCAATGCTTTGCTCATGAAACTGACCTTCTTCATGTTTCTTGACGATAGCGTCAGAGATCAGATTAATTTAGGTATGGAGGTATAGGTCTGAGTTCTATCACAAAAGATTTAGCTTTTCCTTCATGTCTGTATGCAGAACTAACAGCCCAGCTCAAGACTGAGGTTCTTCTTTCCAGTTGCTAATCAACAAGAAAGCCAGTCAGATGAAATAAAGCTGAGTTTACCTGGAGGAAAAGGTCCTTGTTCACGTCACAGCAATCTTTGGGAAAACTCACAAAGAGGAGCCATCCCAATGAGAAGGTAAGTAGAATAATGGAATCATAAAATACACCCAAAACAATCATTGAACCCAACTCCTGGTCCTGCACAGCACCATCTCCAAAGAGTCACACACCACATGCCAAGAACTCTGATCCAAACATATCTCCTCCAACATCACATGTGATCTTCTCAGTAGGAAAAGCCAAAGAGCAAGGGCTAGTCTGAACTCCAGTCCCAAAAAAAAGCACTCTTGGGGATGTCTTGAAGGCCTTGCAGGAGACCCCTTGGGTTCTCTTTGATCCCTCAGTAGACCTTAGTAAGACCTTCCTGACATGACCTTAAAGCAACTAAACATATTTCGCCCTATGTGATTCAAGTATCCAGGAGCAAAATAGCAGCAAAGATTTTTGTTTAGAGCAGTTTTACTTCCACCTTATCCAAAACAGGACTCTAAAACAGGCCTAGAAGTGCTTGTTTTCCTCTACAGATGGAGAAAAGTGGAAATTGCTGCAGATCAGTTAAACAGATTCCCTCAAGAGACTTGCCCAGGGGAAGTCCATATGGGAGTAGGGCATGGCATGAAAGCCTTGGGCCAGAGCCCAGCCGTTGGCTCATCCATCCTTTGATCCCACAGTCAGCATCTCTCCAGAGAAGGATCCTTATAAATTCACTCCTGAAGCTATTAGACAGGAGCTTAGACCAAAGCCCAGTATCCAACTCCTTGAAGTTTTGGATAGCTTGGAGACTGTCCAAATCCTGTCTTCCCAGGGAAGGCCTCCCTTGATTGATTGTATTTAGAGTTGGAAAAGCCACTCTGCCCGCATTGCTTGGAAAACTCGGTGCGCTCAAGACGCCGCTTCAGACGGACTTCTCTGCACAGCTGCCCATTTGCAGAGCATGTGGTGGGAATCTGTTGATAGGCTCTTGACAGAAGTTATGGCTTGTTTATCTGGTAGCTTTACTTTGTGCCTCCTACTCAACCCGGAAACCCTTCCTCTTCTAACCTCTTGGCCTGCTATTATACACAGAATCGTCTACATGATAATTTTGGTAACCATGATTCATCTCATGACAAACACTGCATGAAGCAAACAGATTTGTATTGTCATAATTAAAGCAAGCGATTGCATGGTTTATCCATACAATCCTAACAGTTCTGCCACTGCTAATACTGTATCTGACCTGCAGAGGTTTTAGTAAGTCACTGTAGGATGTATTAACCCATGGAATATCAAAACAGGCATAACCCTGCGGTTTCTCAAGGCTGGAAGGACTTGGAAGCCAGCAGGACTTTTTCTACAGTTAGTGATTGCCTAATGGAGGTGAGAAAGCCTCTCCCAGTCATCCCAGCATCAACCCATTTAAACTGGAGCCCCTTTTCCAGAAAACCTGCAGTTCTGCTCTAATTTTTCTGAGGTTTAGAGAAGATACATCTCCTTTGTCTTTGCAGTGTTACATTCCAAAGCCACAGATATTTGCTCTTTGTCTAACAGATAACTACATCCTAAGATGCCAGATCTTTTTTTTTTTTTCCCCAGCAAAGGTATTTGTAAACAAACCTCTACTCCTGCATTCCAAAAAAAATTAAATTACTCTGTCTCTTCCTATGAGGCATGTTTCCAGGGTCAGGCTTTCTGGTGGTTATTTGCTGAGCTTCTTCAGATGTTTCAGCTGCCTTTTCCAGGTCGAGGCACAACAGAAAGATGGGGATGTGGAACAGAGGGAGTTAGTCCACCAGATGATTTAAAGTGGATTAAACCCCTTCTTTACACTAGGGCAGAAGGAGGGTGATCAAAAAGGACTGAGGAACACAGTTGATGTTCCAGGACAAAGGAGCACTGTGCTCCACTGTGCACCGACTACCCAGAGCTCCAGATTTTCCAGCACCAATGAGCATTCTTAAGGAAGCGTTTTTGTCTTCCTTTCAGCCACCATACTATCTGTCTAGACCTGCCCAGCAAAGCCCACATACTCTGCACTCGGCAGCCATATGTGAAGCCCTCCCAATCCCAGATGGATTGGAGGAGTGAGTTGGAGGATGTTCTCTGTATGTTGTCTCTACAGCTGCCTTGTCTAATACCAACAGCAGCAGCTGCCAGTATAAGGGACATGGATGTGCCATTTGTAACTTAACTTTCATTAATAGCGCAGCTGTTTGTGCTGCAAGATGCTGGGAGGCAAGAAAAATCAATTGGTTCTGCCATGAGTATCCTGGAGGGTTATTTGTAAGCAGTGCTGAGTGAGGGAGCAGCAGAATCCCAAAGGAGGGATGCACAGAGGAGAGTAGGACACCTGCACAGAACATAGTTGTGCAGGTAAGGGTGGAAAATGTGGAGTGCATGTTTGCAGCAGTAGCTGTGTGATGGACAAACAGGGCAAGGAGCTGGCAGAGGCAGTTGCAGGGAAGTCCTTTCCTCTGTGGCAGACAGCAGTGGGTTGTTTAATATACCCTCAAATTCCTGGTATGTGATGCAGATAAGACATCATCCAGATCCAGATCCAGCACCCACTAGCAGCCAGGGAGGATTTCAGAGGAGTGTCTGGTGTCTGTTCTGGCCTATTCTTGGAAGTCTTTCTCACTTGTAGCATTGGTGCAGTTGGTGATTTTGCAAAATCCTCCGCCTGAGGACCCAGCACCTGCCTGAACATCTGAGGACACAGACACCTACCAAGCAGGAAAACAAATTCACAATTAATCCAAAAGGGACTGGTTTGTGCAACACTGTGTTTGTGCATGCATGTGGTGAGAGACACAAACTATTCAATGTGACCGGGGAGAGGATTCACCATGAAGGCAAAAGCCCTGAAGAGACCAGAGAGGCAGGACACAGGTACAGTGAGGAGGTGTGGGGTGAAAGCAAGAAGGAAATTAAGGCACAGTCTCTGAATTCAGTTTCTAGTGAAAGATACCAGGAGTTTATCTAACCACATCCCAGGGTATCCCTAAAGGATCTGGGGAGTTTCTCCCTTGACAGGAGTTTGTGGTAGTAGAGCAGACAATGTCATGGGCACCAGCAGAAGACATGAGCAGGTCAAAACCATAAGATAACTTTTGTGGGAGAGGGAGCTTTTTAATGCAATCTCAGTGGGGAAGGAGAGCCCTTCATTCTCTCTCTAGTTCACCTCAAGGACAAATTTCTTTCCTGTACATGGCAAGGTACAATTTTTTCCCTTCCATCAGCAAAAATCTTTCACAGATTAAATATGTTCTAATAGCTCTCCAGAGGATCCTCTTTGTCCAGCTCACAGTGCATAAAATCACAGGAAACAGCCTGCCTGAGGGCTTTCCTCAGCAACTGGAGAAAAGATAAAGTGCTGGGATACAGGTATAAATATCCCATCAGTTCTTTTTAGACTTGGGTTTCATGCTGTGAAGTCTCATCCCTTTTGCCTGCAGCAGGACCACAGGATGCTCAGCACCAGGCAGAATTGGTGTTACACCTGTCCCGGGCATTGCACCAGAACAGATGCTCCATTTGGCCCAGGTTCTTTCATCTTTCCATGCTTTCACAGCCTCTTCCAGCTGAAACCTAGAGAATATATTGATTTTGATTAACACGTACAGTTATTTTTCATGAGCAGGATTTTGACTTCAGTTTCACTTTTAGAACCCCCATAGAAGTGTGTGGGGAAGGACACTGGACTATGGCAGGCACACAGTGGGATAAAGGGCTCCAGGTGGGCAGGCAAATCATGGCCAAGTGCTTGATTTTGTTTTTGAACTTCACTCTTAGCACTCCCAGTCTCCAGTTCCTCACAAGCTTTGCTCTGCGCTTGCACCTGTGTTACAGTAATCCCTCATCTCCTCTCACCCATCCTCACTCACACCAGTGCATCCAGTGAACTGGAACCCAGCTCTTCCTGCCCAGAGATGGGATCCTAAAACTGGGCTACTCCAGCAACCTGAAGGCTGCTCTGCACCAATAAGTTCAATGCCATGTCAGCTGCCACCAGCCCTGTACACAGCCAGGAATCCCCAGCCCTGGCTTCCCTCCCGCAGCAGCATCTGCCATGCCAGCATCCACAGGGAGATCATCACAGGAGTTGTCCCCCAGCATCCCCTTCCCCAGCATTCTGGAGCAGCTCAGAGCACCTCCACACCAACTTTGCTGTGTTTAAGTAGCTTTCCCAGGACCACTTAGGACACACTGCTTGGTCCAGGTGGCTGGTATCCCTGTGTTGAAGGAATCTTGCCTTTTTCCCACATCTCTTCCCTTCCCACGGGAACAGGATGCCCTAATGACAAGACAGTGTATTGTATCCCTCACTCATATGAACATCACTGGTTACAACTACTGTTTAAGGAAATTTTATAAACACATACAGCAGGTTTTAGCTTTCTTTTTATTTATTTTAATTAAGTACTTGTGGATAACAAAATGCCAGATTTCTCAAAAAAACATCCATATATCAGAAGATCTAAACAAGGCCAAGGAATCATAATCTTTTTCCTTGGAAACTCTCTTTTAGATTTGTAAACTCATACAGGATGGGAAGAGGGAACTTTGCTGAATTTCCCCAAGAGACTTCAGTGACCCACCATTACCTCTGCATTACACTGATGCAAGGCAGGGAGGATCTGCTTGCACCCTCCTTTTCTACAGCTTTTTTGGATATTCTGCAGCAGAATGATTTCAGCAAATAGCATGGCAGTGGTTTAAGAAGTCTGACACTGCCAGCCAAGTAGTGACCAAACCAACCACTGCCCTCTGCTGAACACAGTCCAGAATCCCCATGGAGCTCCCAGTGGTCCAGAAAATTACAGTCAAAATCCTATTTTAC
Organism: Sialia sialis; assembly: GCA_009812075.1. Lineage (NCBI taxonomy): Eukaryota > Metazoa > Chordata > Aves > Passeriformes > Turdidae > Sialia > Sialia sialis. The sequence goes on from VRYO01001463.1 coordinate 2,740,899, forward strand.
TGTGAGTATGGAAAAACTCAAACTATTCCTTTAGATCATGAATCTTCCCTTGAGGTCAGCTACCAAAATCCTGTATTTCATGGCTTCTATGTTGTATTCCTGCTGCAGTGATGCGTCTCTGCTCATTTAAGTATCTCCTTCAACCTCAGAATATTAATCATTCTGTTAACTAACACAATTTGGGCTGAGTTTCCCTCATTAGAAGTTCAAGGAGCCCTGGGTGTTTCCTCATGCACACCTTGGTGTGCTGGACCCCACAGAAATCCCTGACAAGGTCTGCAGCTCACTGCTGGCAACAGCCAGCATTGTTTGTTCATGGCCCTGGACAGTAAGCACTGGGGAGACTGTACCCCAAATTCTGTGTTCAGTTTTGGGCCCCTCATGACATGAAAGACATTGAGGTGCTGGAGCAAGTCCAAAGAAGGACAATGGAGCTGAGGAAGGGGCTGGAGCACAAATCCTATGAGGAGTGGCTGAGGGAGCTGGGGGGACTCAGCCTGGGGAAAAGGAGGTTCAGAGGAGACCTTATCACTGTCTACAACTCCCTGACAGAAGTCTGTAGCCAGGTAGGGGTCAATATCTTCTCCCAAGTAACAAGAGACTGAATGAGAAGAAACAGGCTCAAGTTGTGTCAGCATAGGTTCAGGTTGGATATTAGGAAAAATTTCTGCATGAGAAAGATGGTCAAGCATTGGAACAAACTGCCCAGGGAAGTGAAGGATTCACAAACTTGGAGGCATCTAAAAGACATGTAAATGTGGCACTTTGGGACATGGTTTAATGAGGGACTTAGCAGAGCTGGGTTAGTGGTTGAACTTAACGCTCTTAAAGGACTTTTCCCACCTAAATGATTCTATGATTTCTTGTCCCCTTCAGAGCTTGTCATATACCTGTCCCCAAACCCCCGAGGGTCAGTCACCACCAGGGCACCACAGAGCAGTCCCTGTTTCGAGACCTCTGGCATAGCTGGAAATGGTCACCAGAGCTGCATGTGGGCAAAGACAGAGAATGGGGAAGCCCTGACACAGATTGCACAGAGAATCTGTGGCTGCCCTATCCATGGAAGGGCTCCAGGCCAAGCTGGACAGGGTTTGGGCCAGCCTGGTGTTGGACAAAGCATCTTTCGGGCACAGCAGCGGGTGAGAGCTGATATCCCCGGGCATGTCCTCAGCAGTCTGACAGGTCCCCCACACAGGCTGGACCGCCCCCGCTCCTCGTTCTTCTCGCACAGCCCCAGCTGGAGCTCGATGCTGATTCTCGGGTGCACCCTGAGCCGGGCTGGGCAGTCCCCGCTCCGTGTCCACCTCGCTCAGCTCCAGCCGGAGCTCGGCGCGGGTTCCCGGCTGCGCCTGGGGCCGGGCCGGGCAGAGGGGAGCGGAGCGGGACAGACACCGCGGCTGCCGCGAGATGGCGCTGAGGGAGAGGCCGAGGCGGGAGAGCAGAGGCCCCTCAGGGACGGGGCCGCGGCCCCCCGAGCGCGGGCTCGGACCTCTTTCAGACTGGAGCTCCTCTATCCTGTCCTCGCTGCCACAGGACCCCCCGGTCCCTTGATGCGGGACACAGCGTCCCCTCAATGACTTGATCCTCATTCTCTCCGTGGTGGGGCTCAGACGTCGTCCCCTCAGAGATCAGACCTCCATCCCTTCAGTGGCAGGACTTTCCCCTGCAGTAGGGACCCAGATTACATCCTCTGAGGCAGATCCCTCACTCTGTCACTTGGCTGGAGGGGCTTAGATCATGTCCCGTCAGAGACAGCTCTGCAGTGGGGCTCAAGACACACATGAGGCAGGAGCTTTGTGGTGGTGCTCAGACCTTGACCCCTCAAAGCCAGAACCTGCAACCCTCGGTGGAGCACTCAGACTGTGTCCCCTAAGAGGCAGGAGCACCCTGCCCTGTGGTGGAGCTCAGACCACATCCCCTCAGGGGCAGGACCCCTGCTCCATCCCCTGGTGGAGTGCTCAGACTTCTCCCCCACGGGTAGGACACCAACTCTGTCCCCTCATTGACCAGACCGAGGGTGCTGGAGCTTTATGGACACTCGTCCAGCTGCCTGCAGTCAGAAGCAGGACCCAGACCAGGCCCTGACAGCTGTGGCCAAGGCAAAAACCACTTGACCATGGCCACAGTAAGAAGCACAGGCTGAGAAATAGAGGGAGCCCACAGATATTCTGGGCAGCCCTGCTTCCCTCAGGAAAGAGGACATTCTCTTTGCCCACCCCCACATGTAACACAGGGGAGTTGTGGCCCCATCGCTCAGCTGCTCTGGGCATTGAACAGCAAAACCAGCAGCAATCAGGCATGGGACATGGTCAGGGCTGGAAATTGTCTTTGGGCATGATCACAGCTGGGAGTTGGCTTTGGGTGATGCTGTGCAGGGGTAGCTCTTCCAGCCAAGCACTGGAAGGGATGTCAGCCTGCTACAGACCCTTCTCCTGTATAGCTGGTGCTGGCAACTTGACAAGAAATGTTCCCTGTTCTTGCCTTGGCAAATGCTTGTGTAAATGCCATGGGACAGCCCTGGGTTATCCTTTCCCACTACAAATCCTTCCTCTGTATTTGCTGATGCCCCAGTTTGGTCTAAATGACTCCTTTCATCCTGTAGCCACATGAGAAGGTCACTATCTGTGTCTTGACTTGTTTGCTGAGCCGTGTTCAGTGTCCCAGAAACACCAGCTAGAGCTGCTGTCCACACCTCCAAGAGAACCGTGGTTATCCAGCACGGGTGCACTGCTGGATCCATGACTGAGAAATGGGTCTGGGTGACTTACATCACTGGAGCATGTATGGGAATATTTTTTCATCTATGATAAAAACCTGCACAGTTACACACTGCACTAGACTCTGACAGTTTCCTGTGTAAAACTGTTTCATTTGTCATCTTCTAGAATTGCTAGTAAATCAGAGGGGGGGAAATGCTATGACTTGTCCCTTCCATTCTCAAACACAAAGTGCTCCTGGTTAGGCGATGCCTGCATCAGGAATTTCCTTTGGGTTACCAAGTCACTACGGAAGGAAAAGGTTCTGATGGAAATAAGTCACCACACACCACTCCTGGGAACCACTTACCTTGGAGCACAGAGCTCCAAAACAGATCACCATGGTCACCTTATGCATTGTCCCCAGGCAGTAACTGCATGTCTGAAAAAACTCCCAAAAATATCTGTTCAAGGTCTTGCTCAACTTACAGCCCTTCGTGGGCATCCCCAGCAGTTCACAGTCAAGAAAAGACTTGAAATGTAAAGAACTTAAAAGCCTCCAAGTACCATGTGCCATTGCAAAAAGGCAAGAGACAGCAAGTATGCTGCCAAGGTCATGGATCCATGTCAAATGATGTCACCCACCCTCTGCATTACAGAGAAGGAAGGACCCAGCCCAGTTCCTCTCTGACGTTAGGTCTGACTCTGGGACAACTTTTGGGTGTGAGAATGGGCTCTCAAAACATTTCTTTCTTCTTCTAAAAGCACAAGTGGAGTGCCCAACCTTGCCTCAAGCTAACTTTGATGTGGTTCCGTCCAATGCTAACTTGTGAAGAAGAGAAAAAAATCCTAGGAACAAACTGAACCCGAAGCAAAGTTCTGCATTCCTCCTGGCAGAAACCCTGAAATATGGGAATAATTAAACCCAGTCAAATGGCATGTAACAAACTGAGAACAGCAATGATCATCTCCTTCCAATGCCTTCCTCAGAATATTAATAAATTCCATACCCTCACGCTGGCAGTCCCTGTGCAGGCCTTTTGTCAACTTCACCTCTTGCTTGATGCCTTTCTTTGGAAAGGTTCCCTAAAAAGTCTCAAAGGTTTAGAAACACTATTCTCCTTCCCAAGCTGAAGACATCCATGTCCAATTTATTCCCACTTGATCCTCCACTGGTTCTACCTTTTAACATAAATACCTCTTTTACCACAATAAATTTAAGATAAATACTTCTTTTCCACCCAGACTTCTGCTTAGCATCTTTTCAGCTTTGGTTGACTAAGTGATTTGGTTGCTTATAACAAAAAATACATTTTGCTTTCCCTGATCCAAGTGTAGTCCAAATTTCCTGAGACTGTGCTGCACTATGCTTGTAACGCATGGTGCTTAATTCCTCCTTTCTTTCCCTTAGGAGCAGAAACTTTTATAGTTCAAAATGTATCAAGGGAGATAATATTTCCTTTATCCCACTTCTGTACCTCATTGCACATAGCTCTGTTAATGATTGCTGCAAAGCCATGAAAATGTTCCATATGCTGGGAACATTTTTTGACGTTCCTTTCCTAATCCATTTGAACCCCTTACAATTTGACAGGTCAGGCAGACCTAACAGGTTTTTCTCCCAGCTGGCGGAGCAGAACAGAAGAGCTCATCCCCCTTTAAGCAGGACCCAAAGGACCAGGAGGCCTCATCAGTCTCCAGCCCCGTGAAATGCATAATTTGGTGAGGTGCTCAGGGAAACAATCACCAGTAATCCCAGAGCCTTTCCCTCTAATTCACACTCACAAGGACAGGGCATGTAACCTGCCTGTGATTCATCTAGTTCTCAGGCAAAGTGCCACAAAGGAAGAACACTCAGAATGGCTCAGGACAACACTCGGTTGCTTCGCTCCAAGTAAAACAGGAGAAGGAGAGGCAGCTGCAGAGTTGTTTCCAAACAGATCCAAACAGTGAAACGGTGACACAGCAATTCACACAAGTCAAAAACAGAGCACAGATCTGACATAAGCAGCCTCTTTTATTACCCAGCCTGAGAAGGGGGGCAGCTCACCTGCTGGAGATTTGATCTGTTTCTAGTCAATGCAGAAAAACGTGGTGATGTATCACTCAGAAAGAGTTGTGTGCAGCCACCAGAAAACTCCAAAACCTGCCCCTTCCCCTCTTTTCAGCAGAGCTGTGTCCCACGGGTCAACATAGGCTGTTATTTCAGAGGCAGAGGAGCCCCCAGCCTGGCAGATGAAATGTAGACTCCATGAAGTGCAGCGAGTGGCTACATCTGGCCAAATATTCATGTGGAGAAATGGCATCATTACCACCTTGGCACTGTTGTCCATGAGAGCTCTGGGGTCTCTATATCCTTTATCCTAAAACATTAACCTACCCTGGTAGACATTATGGTTTTCTCAGTATACTGACATCTTGATTAGACCACATTAAGTTTCTATGCCTGCACTGTGAGAACTAAAGTAACTTTATCTCTAAGCAGTTTCTTTCACTTTGTCCTGGTTTAATGCACACTCAATTTGCCCCTTGGGTAGTCAATTTAAAATGCAAAGATGTCTCTGCAGAGATGAGCTCCCACCCAACTGCTCTGTGCTACTGCCTTGGCACACATCATAGGCTTCTTTCTCTGTGTTTAGTTTAACCTGGTTCTGGAAGTGGAGGCTCTGGAGGCTCCAGCAGGAAGGACTAACCTGGTTAGTATTTATAGGGTGCTATCTGCATCCTAGCTGAGACAATTTCAACATAAATGTTGACTCTATTTATTCTCCCCTGCATTTGCTCACACAGGACCCACCTAATCCCCTTCCCACTCACATCCATCTGGTGATCTGAGCCCAGCCCTTTAGATCTGAGTTGATACCAAAGCTGTAGTGTAGGAGTGCAGAGAGACATGGGGAGAAGGGTAAATACAGCTACAGACATTCAGGGAGAGGAGCTGGCATAAGCCAGCAGGAGCAGAATTAATGGGGCAGGGCTGTTGGGTAGAGCATGTGTCCCTCTAAGCCCATGGGGTTGCTTCAAGTCTGAGGCCATGGTGGTTGGTGGGGAGAGGAGATTGCTAACAGCTCAGAGAGCAATAGAGTGCTCTGGTCAGACTCATTTAAAACTCTGAGTCCATCCTTTGCACATAGGGAAATGTGGTGGGAGATGCTCCTCCTTCCCTCCCTGAGGAGAACACCCAAGTCAACCTCATCAGTAGATGGTGGTTCCAGTCAAAGACAAGGAGGAGAAAAAGGCATTAGTGACTTTCATGAAGAGGCCAGGCTGCATCCCAAACAGTCTTCCTTGCTGAGAGTACAGGAACCAGCAAAACTTAGAATCACTGAGTCATGGAATATCCTGAGTTGGCTTCATGTCATTCCCTTGGGTCCTGTCACTGGTCACTAGAAGAAAAAGACTGGTGCTGTCCCTCGGCTTCCCCTTTTGAGAAAGCTGTCGTTTGTGATGAGGACTCTCCTCCATCTCCTCTTCTCCAGGCTGAATAAGCCAAGCTCCTACAGGACCTCCTCTCTAGACCGTTCACCACCCTTTGGTTGCTCTTCTAACAGCTTAATATCTTCCTTGAATTGTGGTGCCCCCCAAAAAAGTGCACACAATATTCAAGGTGAGGCTGCCCCAGTGCAGAGCAGAGTGGGACAATCTCCTCCTTTGCCCAGCTGGTGATGCTGTCCCTGACGGCCCCAGGACAGGGTTTGGCCCTCTTGGCTGCCAGGGCATTGCTGATTCACATTCAACTTTCCATCGACCAGGACCCACAGGTCCCTTTCTGCAGCACTGGTCCCAGGCTGACCATACATCTAAGATTCTCCCATCCCATGTGCAGAACCCATCACTTGCCATTGTTGAACTTCACATGGTTGGTGTTTGTCCAGCCCTCTATTTCATCAAAATCTCTCTGTCTTTGAGGGAATCAGCAGCTTCTCCCAGTTCAGTTACCGGGGTCATTCCTTTTGCTCTTCTTGAAAACTGGGACAACATTTGCCAGTTTCCAGCCTGTGTTGCATGTAGATCCTACCAAGACAGAGAGCATGATGGATGTCTTCAGGTGGGCTATTACAAACACAAAGGGAAGCTCACAGTGAGACGAAATGAGGTCTTGTATTTTTAAAAGTGTGAATTTTATGCCTCTGCTTGTACATCGTATTTTATTGGAAACTGCATTCTCAGGAATGTCCAAGCTGATCTGTATCTCCATGAAAGCTTAGTCTTAAACCAAGGAAATACATCATTTGAAGGAAGCCTTTGTTCACTCCAGACACAAACTCCTCCAAAATCACCCCCAGCTGAGACAAACTGCTCCAAGATTTCACCCTTCTGCTGCAGTACAGGCAGCCACAGTGTTTCAGCTGACATTCTGGTTCTGGGAGAAGGTTCAAGTCTGCCCAGGGTTATAACCAATAAGTTAAATTAGCAGTGGCTTCATCTCAGTTAACCTCAAATTGCCTCTGTCTACACAGACATGCCTTGAAGCAACTGAACTCAAGCTTTCCCTTGGCACTGGATCAAGCACAATGGATTTGCATTCGAGTTTTAGTTCATACTTCACATAACATTTAGGAAGACAACAGGCATATATGAGCACTCACCATCAGCTTCCCTCCCTTCTTCCTATTTCTACAGCAGATTGGCAAGGAGTGTTTCTGATGGGCTTTTAAATCCCAAACGGTCAAAATAAATAGGTATGGTATTTATAGAGTACTAAGGCGATAAGAATAAAAATAAGAGCCTGCTACTGAGCTGTAAAGCTCAGATTCAGCCTACATTAAATCGTGACCTTTAGAGGTCCCTTCTGAACCAAACTATTCTATGATTCTATGCAAGCCCCTCCAAACACAGCACAAGACTTCACTGTGCATAAAGATTGTATTCACATGTGACATACGGTTTCTACAGGTGAAGAATTAGAATGTTTGCAAGTCATTCCCTTAATCTCCATCATTCCCAGCGTTCTATGGCACACAGGTCACTAGGCCTGCCTTCAGAGATGCAGTTTCACCCAGAGTCCCACTGCCTTCCCCACTGAGACACAGGCAGTTGAAAAGTCAGTGATGCTCTGTAGAGCCTGGGAGTTTGGTTCATTGCAACCAGGTGAATAAGCTGGTGCTGTAGTTTGTTTATAGAAATGTCAACAACTCTCATTCTTGCAAAATAAAGCTATGAGTGTATCATGGACACATCTCTACGGTTGCCCTAAAACTGGCCAACAATACCTTGCTGAGATGTGCAGATGTAAGAAAACACACAGAGAAAATTACTTGATGCAGACAAGGACAGAGTCGTGCCCTGTGCCTTCCCAGATCTTCAGGATGTTGCTCAGCCCAAAACCCTGTGCTTCACCACAGCAATCACAAGGGACGTGCTACAAAACTTCAGCCAGTGACAAGCCTCCCTGGGATCTGGCTAAAGGAATGCAGACACAGGCCAGAAGTGGAAGGTGGCTTACATATAAAACAAGTTCTGCTGAGAGATACCAGCCTTCATTCTCCTCTTTTGGGGATAACACCCACTTAGCAAATTTGAGCAATCCATAAAATTAATACAAACTGAATGATGGCTGGAGGAGGTGGCAGAAATCTGTCTCAGAGGTGAGCACAGGCTGAGTTACAGCAGATGGCTGCTTAGAGACCAGTTAGACAAAATCCTCTTTTGTCTCTCTCCTTGCAAAACCAGTCAGATAAACATCAAGATCTTTTGATGGTCCTGAAATATTGTGGGGTCTTGGCAAAAGACACAGTGAGATGCCTGGGACTTGTTTACCCGCTGCAAGCATGCAGTAGTTCAACAGAATTTTTCAGATCAAAAGGAGAGGCTAGGCCTTTTTTAATCCAAGTGCACAAGGTCCGAAATCCCCAGACCCCTTAATTTCTGTTTATTTAGGACTTTCTTTGTGCTGATTTTTCAATTCCATCTGAAAAACTTCACTTTTGGATCCAGGTGCTGCGATGTGAATCACATGCTGTCAAAGAATAACAATCTGTCCTCTTAAAATGACAAGCTATCCTTATCTTTTATAACAAGAATCATTGGTATTGATATATTTCACAGTTGCAATATTACTGCCTGCTGATCCCATTCCCCTTCAATCTGTTCCCTTTCCCACTGTCCTTCTGGACACATGAACACTTGCAGATTATAATCCTGTTTTTCTATCTTCTGATAAATCCTCCCAGAATCAACCAGGTACCCACATGTATCATTGCAATGAATGTTTTCTACTTCTTCTTTCCTTTCAAACCATTATGCCCCAGAAAAATATCTACATTCATCACTGCTGCTAAATTTCACACCATCTTCCTCAGTTCTGTCTAAATAACTGCAGGTTCCCACCAGCCCTTAGCCTGTCCTATGGCTGCCTCTACAGCCATGAGACTGTCAGCTCCTGTTGTTTCAAAGATGCTTTTACAGCAGAGGCAAAACAGGAGGAAGGAAAAGGCTCACAGAAACTTCCAGAGACTCCTTTCCCTAACCGCTTCCAAGCCCTTGGGACCAAGCAGAGGCATCTGGAAGACACCTGTGCCTCCAAGCCCTTCAGAAACCCTGTGGAACATGTCTGCCTGGCTGAGCATTCTCACCACATGTTGGGCAATGAGGGACTGTGATGTATTGCTCCTCTACCAGACATAAAGCACACATTGCACAATTTTTGCCTTGGCCTGTTTATAAGAGAAAGGATGCCAGTGTCAGACATCCTCACTCACTGGACTGTGCTGCTCAGCACAGGAAAGGTGCTGAATCAGAGGCTGCAGGGTTTTCCTCTCCTAAACCCCTGGTAGTACACCTCGTGGAAACTTCAGCCCAGATTCTGACCTGGCACAAATGGCTGTAGCAACATCAAAAGTGTTTAAGCTGTTTTAAATCAGGATCTGGATCTTTTGCCTCTGGTGCATCCCTGCATATACCGTGACTTTATAAGCAATAACTAAGAATAACTTTTAGCCTCCCAGCCTGAGTGCTGTGCAGAATATCAAAGTAATTCACCAGGAGTGCAACAGCATGACTTTCTTTTGTCCTTCACAATCATAAAAATGTCCTTGCCTCCCACATCTAGGGAACCAGTGAAGTCACTTATCCCCTGAATTATATAGAAATCAACAGAAGTGGCGGAGTCCTTGTTTTACCTGATACTCCACTTGAGAAGGAGCAGCATGAGAGTCTCTGTCATGGCAACTGCTCGTCCCTTGCAGACGAGCTGTCTCCAGGCCTCTCCGATTACATCTTTGCCGTTATAATTCACATCCTGCACTTATTAGTGATAAGGTCAATGGGAGCAATTACAATGGGAGCCACTGAAAACTCTGTTGTTGCACATGCTCCCAACAACACTCACTGTGCTACAGAAACCAAAAATAACTTCCTGGTCTCCCAGAGCGGCATGGAAAATATTTCCCTGTATTTTCTAGGTTATGGATAGCTTCCTTTCCTTAGGTTTGCAGTGGCTATTTCTCCAGGAGAGCCAAATACAAATTTCCCTTGGGGCTTGTACCGTTTTCCTCTGCTTTCACCCTGGAGACCTCCATGCCCTCCTTATGAGGGCAAGAAGTTATTCTCCCTCATTTCTCTGTCTCCTATTTACATGTACACAGCTTTAACTCAGTATTTTACCCTTCCTTTTTCCCAGCATCCTCAGACTTATCCTCTTACTTTAAGGCTTTTAATTCTTGTATGAAGGTGGGAGCTCTCATGCACATCCATGGCAGAGTGCAGTGACATGGCTTGTGTCCTCTGTTGTTCCTCTAAATGAAACACACAAAACCCCTTGAAGTCCCAGAGGCTCTTTTTTCATTTCCTTGTAAAGAGAAGGAAGTGTTCCAGGAGCTGCATTTCTTCCCTAAGAGAAAACACATCTGCACTGCCTAGACAGTATGACAGCAACAGGCCAGGAAAATTACTTCTGTTCAAGGGATCTAATTTTTCTGCTTCTTCCTAGCATTTTCCCATTTCTTCCCATACTGTCTGTCCCTGCCTTCACCTGGCTCTAGCTCTGAGTGGCAAATGCAGAGACTGCCTTTCTGCACTGGTTTAAAAGCTCATTAATTATTTCTGATGATCTAGAAATGTTATTTGTTTTTGACAAACAGCTGTAAATTACAGACCTACAGTGAGTATAAGAGGAGACAGGAATGGAACATGAGAATCCAGCTGGGTTGAGAGTGAGAAAGAGGTATATCCAGGGACCTTTGTGAAGGTCAGGTCCTGCAGATAAGTCACCGTATCAGAAAAGCCATTAGCACAAATTGCTTTTCTAGGAAGAATCTGAGTCCTTTTTCTCCGTGTGCTTGAAAATACAATTCACACGCACACGTGGTAACCCTAGAACTGCCATTGCAGTGACACTTGAAAACCTCAGATGCCAGCAAGGCCCTGATCTACTGTCCTGTGTAGATGAGGTGAATCCCTGACCCCAAGCAGGACAAACTGGCAGGGCAGAGAGGGCAGAGCAGGCACAGGCAGTGCTGGGGACGGAAGAAGGGATTCAAAGCCCCTTCACTCTAAATGTATTATTGCACTAGTCACAGAGAGAGATTCCTTTGCTGGGATTGATCTGTCTGGCTGATTCCAGACTCCCAAAAAACGCACATGAACTTCTGCATTTGGAAGTATGCTAAAAGCTTTGGCTTTCCCTAATCCAGATGCAAAAAACACCAGCTTTTTTGTCAGCAACAGTTGTGGTAATGACTCGTTGTTGGAGCAAACATTTGTGTCTCGTCTAACATATGGGGCAGAACAAAAAGGAACCAAGTTGTTCTATAAAGAAACCTGATTATCAGGCCAAGACAAGGCAAGTCTGCACTGCTCTGCAGTCTCCAGAACACTATTAAATGTGTGAGGATGTGCAAGGCCTGGAGTGGGGATCCCATGACCTTTCCTGCCCTCACATGCTGCATCCAGTTAAGATACTGAGCATCACCATTTGTAAGCAGACAGCTGCTCAGGAAGGAAGCCTGGATTATGCAGGAATGGTTCAATCCTGCAGGAGTAGGATCTTCTCTGAATGGTGATATTCCCAGAAATCACTCAGATCCCCTCCAAGTCTATGGCCTCCCACCTTCTTGCTCACATGAAACTGAGATCCCAGCACTTGGACTCTACTCTCCATCTCCTTGACCCTGCTCTCCCTGATTCCTGGTCCTTTTCAAGAGCAGCCTTCCCTCCATCCATCCCATAAACCTCACCAGTCTTCTTTTTCCTTCATGCCTTCTACATCTTCCATGGTCCAAACCTTGGATGTTTTACAGCCAGCCCACCCCAACCTAGGGAACAATTTGGTTTACTCCTGCTGTCTAATGGGATCAGATGTGACAGCAGTGAACACAACAGAAAAGCTCTTCACTGGAGGAAGTACAGGGAGACTGGAGTTCAGATCTGATGACTGGGAACCATTTCAAGTGTTAATCATTCTTTGTTGTTCTTTATCCAAGTTGAAGCTAAATCTTAATCTCCTTAATCCCACTATTTCCATGTGAAAGGTCTGCAGGCAATGTGGGAGATAAACTCATTTATTTCTTTTAGAAGTTTTGTCAAGGAGCACGATGGGAAGATCCACATAGACAGGAATTTTTAGGTACAGTCCCCCAGGGTGCAAGAGCCGTGTTCTTTTTTCAAACCTGATTAATTCTACATCAGCTGGGCACATTATAGATACCATTTTCCTGAAGTCTGCAGCGTATTCCCTGGGCCACAGCTGCTGCTTCTGCCACTACTTTCTATTTGTGGAGTAATTGCATCTGACAAATAGCAATGGGGAGACATTTCAGGAATGACTCAGAGGCAAAGGCAATTTCACATCCAATTTTATATCCAAGGACAGCTCTTCACTGGTTACAGAAATATGAATGGATTGAGGCTCACTCCCACTGCAGCACTCTCTTGGGATCTTGTCACATCCTAAGTCATAAGTATCCATCACCCTTCAGCATTTCTCTGCTCCAGGCAATGGGGGCAATGACTATCAAGCCCTCAGCACATTTCTTGTGTTTCTCCCAGGCTGGTGAGCGTGTGCTGAGTTTGGATGTACCTATTTATCCTTGAAGGATCTGCCAGTGGTCTCTCCAACCTGAACTGCCTTTGTGAGTCACCAGGATTTAATAACTGGCTTTTCTTTCCCAGTGTAGGTGTCCTGAGACATTGCACATAGCTGTGCTGAGATTTTGCTGATATGCTCATCTAGTGGCCATCTACACCTGTCATTTTTGCATTTTTTGCTGTTTGTCCCTTCTGGTGCTTCTACACCAATCCTCATCCAATTTCCATTCTTTCCAGTCCCAGCATTTCCATTATAATTCCCCAACACACACAAAATCCCTTCTCCTGCTGACAGCATCACAACACCTTCACGATGGGACAAGATGCAGCCACACAAGAATCTGCCCACACAGACCTCGTCATCTGAAACATTTCAAACACAGTCCCAAATTCCTGTGGCAAATACTGCAGGATCAAGAATTTCAGGCTACTTTTCTTCAAATCCCTTTGCTACAAACAACTGTAAACATTTAACCACTCTGGTGTAATCAGCCAAGAAACCCCAAGCCAAGAGTTGCATGTTCACACCGAGTTGTCCCTAGGGGAATACTTCTCTTTGCTGGCAGAGATTGGTGTGAATTTATGCCAGAGAGGGCTAAGACAACAGTAACCCTGCCTTCCTCCCTTCCAGAACCATTCCACAGAGCAGAAGCTCTCTCTGCCTCATCCTGGGGAGGTCTGTAACATGCTCCATGTCCACCAGTTTCACAGCACATGGCACTGCTGGGCAGTTTGTAGAGTGGGAACATGGTTAAGGCCATCCTTTCTTCAGCACTGTCTGAAGCCCATTCAGGAAATGAAGCAGCAAGTGGCAGATGTCAGTAGTGCAGCTTGCAAGCTGCAATGTTGCTGAGCTTCAGATACAATCCCAAAGAATTTTAGACTAGATCTTCAATGCTCAATTTCCAAAGCACCCAGGATATGAATTACTGGTGACAGAACATTAGTCAGGGTGGGATATGGCCACAGCACTGACTCTCCTGCACCTGCAGGACCCACCAGCTAATGGGGTCCAAGAGAAATCTTGTCCCCCATTGTGGGTAAAGTTGCCCCTGCTACCCCTGCACACAGAATCATTGAATCACAGAAACATTTAGGTTGAAAATTACATCTATGATAATTTACAGGCATTAACCCAGGACTGCCAAGTCCATCACTAAACCATGTCCCTAAGTGCCACATCTACACATCTTTTAAATACTTCCAGGTATGGTAACTCCATGACTTCCAGGGGCAGTCTGTTCTGATACCTGGTCAGACCACATTGTTCAAAACCCCATCCAGCCTGGCCTTGAACACTTCCAGGAATGGGGCAGCCACAGCTTCTCTGGGCAACCTGTGCTGGGGCCTCACCATCCTCACAATAAAGAATTTTTATATAATATATAATCTTTCATCTTAAAGCCATTCCCTCTTGTCCTATCACTGTCTTTGTCAAAAGTTCCTCTCCAGCTCTCTTGCAGCCCCTTTGGGTACTGGCAGGCTGCTGTAAGGTCACCCTGGAGCCCAGGCTGAAAAACCCCAGCTCTCTAAGCCTGTCTCGTATGAGAGGTACTTGAGTCCTCTAAGCATCTTCACGGCCTCTTTTGAACTCACAGCAACAGGTCCATATCCTTCTAATGTTGGGGACACCAGGGGTGTATGCAGCACTCCAGGTGGAATCTCACCAGAGCAGAGCACAGGACAGAATCCCCTTCCTCACCTGCTGCCCTCACTGCTTTTGTAGCTGCCTAGGACACAATTGGATTTCTGGGCTGCCAGTGCACATTGAGAGCTCATGTCCAGCCTCTCATCCACCAGAACCATCACCAAAGCTGCTCTTAATCCATTCTATGCCCAGCCTGTCTGTATTTGTGTTTGGGAATGCCCCAATGGGTGTGCAGAACTATGCACTTGGCCTTGTTGAACTTCATGGGTTCACATAGTAATGGTTGTTAACAGTAGATATTAACATCTATTTTTACTTCCATTGTTATTAATATTAATTATAGTAATAATTAGAAGAATAATAGAATAATTGCAGATATTATAAGCTGTTGTCATTGACCTATAACCCTGAAGCACCTCAGACTGCTCACAATGGATGAGGACACCCATTCCAGGCTTTCTCTGAGCCAACCATGGTGGCCTGAGCCTCAAAGCACAAGCCAAGAGGCTGCTTGGTGAGATGCTGGAGGGAGGTGAAGAAGTGGGGACATGATTCAGGTCAGCACCCTGGCGTGCTCAAAGCATGCAAGTCGAGGAGTTGAGAGATCCAGAAGCATTGTCCATCTCCATCACAACCTTCCTGCATGGCCTCCAAGGAAGCATTTGGAAAGCCACTGGAGACAGGAGGCAGATGCAGCTTACAGTGCTTAATTGCAGGTGTCTCCTAGTGTGTTCATGCCTGGTCTCACATTACAGCCACCAAGGAGCTCATCAGCACTGTCAGCGCAGACCAATTAGCAATTTAACTGAGTGAATGTACAGCTAACCCATTTGCCTAAACATAAGCACCACGCGTTATTTGAGATGCTTGGATGTATCTCTGACTGAAACCTGCTGAATCTCTGCACAATGCAGCTCCCCACTAGTTACATGGAGATGTTACAGCTCACTCCTCTACAGCTGAGTGTTCTGACATCCCAGCTCCCCACAATAAGAGAAGCACAGAGCTCTGTGCTCAACTGAGTGAAATCAGTTATATCAGTAACAACACAAGAGTTTTGCTTTGTGGCAAGGTCACAATGCTCAGCATCTGATTAACTAAGTTTTGGGCTTCTATATGAATCTCACATCTGCATGGAAATTTCAAGATAAGCCGAACACTTCATCTATATTTTGAATATATTTACATACTTCTACCCCTCCTGGAAGCTTATAACATCTGTGAATGAGAAGACAAGCCCAGCTACATATTCTGACCACATCATTAACAGTGTTTCATTGTTCCAGTCAGCATGGGTCCTGCTGGGCACCCTCTGCCCCCCAGGAGTGACACATAACAAATGAGATTCATTGTCCTTCCCCCAGGTGTGCCACAGGTTGTACAAGGGACCTTCCAGTGTCCGCTCCAGTCTGAAGTATCATGCAATCACAGACTCTTGCAACAAAGCATGGATGCATAGTGTGAATGCTGTGCCCACCAGTGTGGCCTCATTCAGGAAGGGCTCTTTAAAGGCAATTTTATGTTGATTCTAGAATAACACCAGTTGTGCCATTTGTCCTTCTCTCATATCTCCTCTGTGCCAGGAGGCCTGGGGGGCTCTGCCTTAACAGCAGATCTCAGGTTAGCCTGGACAGACCTGGCTGTGGAAAGCCTGCCAAGGCAGCGTGACTGGGGCACACCTCTGCCTCTGTCCAGCTCTGAGCAACAGCACAGCAGGGCCAGAGCATTGTTTTTGGCCCCCCTCCAGCAGGTGATTGACCTTCCTGCTTCTGAACAGGGCTTTGGCAACAAGATCCATGATCAGTATTTATTTGTGAGTCAAACAGATAAACAGCAGTTAACCCACATCCAGACAAGGGCAACAGAACTGGGGAAGGATTTGGAGCATAAATCTGGTGAGGAACAGCTGAGGGAGCTGTTGGGAGAGGGCTCAGCTGAGAGAGAAGGAGATTCAGGGGTGGCCTTCTTGGTCTCCACAATTCCCTGAAAGGAGGATATAGCTGGGTGGGAGCCAGTCTCTTCTCCCAAGTAATATGTGACAGGATAAGAGGAAATGTCCTCAGGATGCACCAGGGGAGATTTCAGTTGGATATTATGCAAAATTTCTTCATGGAAGGGGTAGTCAGGCATTGGAACAGGCTCCTCAGGGACGTGGTGGAGTCACCATCCCTGAAGGGATTCAAAGGACATGTAGATGTGGCACTTGGGGAGGTGATTTAGTGGTGGAGCTGGCAGTGCTGGGTTAATGGTTGGACTAAATGATTTTAGAGGTATTTTCCAACCTATATGACTCCATTAATTGTAATTCAGCCGCCTTTCCTTATGTGGTTCATTAACCTGGTGACTTTGAGCCTTGGGCTATGGCTACACAACCAGTCTAGATCTTCATCCCAGGAATTAACATTGGTGATGGTAGTTGGATGGAGCTTGTGATTTCCTTCTCCCGGCCCATGCCGTGGGAAGGACTCTTTGTTACTCAGCACCCTGTTGAATCATTTACACCAGGGCAAAGGTGGCGCAGGCACAGTGTCCGTGCTCTCAGCACCTGGGAGGTGTCACACTGGAGGGTGTTCCAGCCTGCCCATCCTGCTCCTGCAATCCCACACCAGGCTGACCCAGAGACTCCTCCCCTGCTGTGGCAGAGCTCCCTGGGAAGGCTGAGTTATTTCAGAAGGGTTTCAAAACACTGTTTACTCCACATCCCGCCACACATCTCCCAGGTAATGCCATTATTTTGTTTCACACTATGTGCCTACTTGACCCACACCCTGTTCTTTGCCCTCCCCACCCAATGATAAATTCCCACCCATGGGAGCCCTGGCCATTCCTGGTGACACAATCTCTGTCCACAATGCTGACACTCACTCTGAGCACCAAAATGTGCCAGTGGGCATCCTCGTCCCTTCCCTGGGGTCAGGAGCACCTCTGCAGTTCCCTTCCCCACTGCCATGCATTGGGAGTATTCACATTCCTGGTAAGGGAGCACCTTGCTCAAGGACCTGTGTGTGTCATCCCCTGAATCCTCCACTCACGGCCCCAGAGCCCCACCGTGGGAACATTGTGGGAACAAGAACATGGCAAGACACAAACAAGAAGCCAAAGCCTGCGTGTCACTGATGGGAGGGCCTTGTTTCCAAAGTAACTGGGTGGCTCTTCAAACCACTGAGAGAGGGATTGGGAAGGATAGGAGGAGGTGACCTTGTCATTCCCTCTGCCCCAAGGTAAGATCAAGCACCAAGCGTGCCTGAACCAGTCCTGAGAGTTCTCAGTTTAACCTGCCTTTGAAACACACAGACACACATTTGTTGCCTCCAGCTGTGCCAAGTCCTTGCCTCAGTTTCCCTGCCTGTAAAAGGAGGAATAGTCTGAACTAGTGGATCCATTGCTCTGGAAAGGAAAGAAGTGGGGAAGGAAACCCTTGGTGAGTGATGATTCACAAACTAGCTGGTGAAAAGCAGTAAATAAGTCTGGAGTATTGTGTACCTATGGGCAGGAACTGTAACCACATTTCCAGAGGACACCAGGTATCTCTTTTTAAATTGTAGCAAGCCTTGCTTTTTTATTTTATTGTTCTTGGAGGAGTGTGGGAATCACAGAGCTGGACTTCCTAAGAAAGATCAACATTTGGTAGATTAGGCCAGCATCTGACTGCAGACAGAAGAGTGTCAAGAGGATCATTATTCGTGTCCAACACTTCATGTATCTGACAGTTTTGTGAGCATATGACTCCAAGTACACCAAAAGGGTGTTTTTAAAAGCACTTCTATGGCAATTACAACCTCAAGACTTGAACTCTACTGCCTTGAAAGACATCTTGAGCCTCCAAAACTGGTTATTGTGGGTCCAGGTCTCTGGTCAAGAAGAGTCTGAAGACAGGAGGTGACAAAGGCTCCAAAATGGGCTGTGGGTATCAAAGTCCTTTGGGTGCTGGGGCTCATGCAGAGGCTCAAACCTATTTCATCTGTCAGAAACCACGGAAAACATGCGGGAAAGCATGAGGAGCCATGAACAAAAGGAGGCTGAAAACAGGGTTTTAACCCCAAAAATATGTTTAATGTTATATGCTCTCCTGCACTATAACAGCATTTTAACATACACCCTAGAAACCTCCAATATGACAAAGGAGCAGGGAGAAAAAAACAAAACCAAAAAGGATTTTTTTCTCAAATTTGAACAATAGTTTTGGCACACGCCAGAGCAAGCTTAGCTGAAGTTGATTTGGTATCCTATATCTTATTATGTTCCTAATTTAGCTCTCAAGTCACTGCTTCAGCCAGTGACTTGATACACTAAACCTGTGTCATTAAATCATCTCACAGCTCTCTGGGGAACAGATATGATTCAGGATGGCCTCTCAGCATTACTGTGCAATTTAGGTCTGTTTAATTCCCTTTAGCCAGGAAATATGATGAAAATGTATCTAGGAGACCAGTAATCAGCCATACAGCTTCTATTCTTGACAGATGCACAAGCCCAGCTTTCTGCTGATAGTAATTGCTGAGAACTAAGACCTCATGATTTATCCAAGTCTGTTAAGAGCTTGATATCTACTGTTCTTCCAGCAGGGAAATGCAAAGTTTAAATATAAAACCCACCTTGAAAAGTTCTGTGCAATCCAATCAGCCAGTAAATTTCTTACAGATGATAGCACACTGATCCTGGCTTAATCCAATGTTTCATAAATGTCTTAGAAGATTAAGGCATCATTTTCTGCCCAAATGACAGAGGATATTCACATCTGCGGAGTAAACACTGGCAACACTCTTGCATAAGAGCCAGCAATATTGTTAAAATTCTCCTTTGTGCTTCCTTACAAGGGTAATTACATAACCAGAAGCCTTCCATCTATCAAAATAAATCCTTTTCATTAAACAAGGTGCTGTAGTGTAAGTGCAAACACATATTCATGGGAAGGAAGGGAAGGTGGCTGAATTGAATTGCCTGACTGACCTGGAAAGAGGATTTTAACCCTGCAATGACTCACTCCTGCTGGCTATTCTCTTGGGTTGATTTCTAGGCTCTGACTCATGAATCATAGACCCCATGCCAGATGCTGTGCTTACAGTCACACATGTCCTGTCCTTTGTGACAGACAAGGGTTGTGCCTGCAAAGGAGAATGGGCCAGAGCAAGACTCTGGCTGAAAGACCTGCAGGTGCAGAACTGCCAAAGAAACCT
The DNA here is from genome assembly GCA_009812075.1 of Sialia sialis. Classification (NCBI taxonomy): domain Eukaryota; kingdom Metazoa; phylum Chordata; class Aves; order Passeriformes; family Turdidae; genus Sialia; species Sialia sialis. The sequence goes on from VRYO01001463.1 coordinate 2,760,446, forward strand.
CATCAGATGCTTGGCTGCTCACCCAAGCTCCCTTAGGGACTTAGTTCTGCTGCTCCCTCTGCCAGAGGCTGCCTTAGTTCCCAGTTTATCCTAAACTGCAGTGAGATCTGCAAGTTATGGCAATTCCTGTCTGAATCCTAAGGTGAAAGCAGACAGGAGCAGGTGTCTGCACGTGACCTTTCATTCAGATTCCAGAGCATCCATGAGGAGACATTCCTTAGGATGACATGTCCTAGTCATGCCTGTTTCCCCTCTGACTGTGGAGGGTGAATCTGTCACAATGTGCAACATCTCTGCATCAGTTCAACAAACAAATACAGCAATGGGCAACCTCCTATGGTACTACAGATAGTAGCTGTCCCAGGAAAAATCACATCAAGAGCCATATATGTGTCCTGAAGAACCCTGTCCAGTTATAGAACCAGCAAATGTGCCAACTAACCTGGAATAAAAGATCCCTGCTGCCTGCTCCCCAACCAGAGACCCTGGGAAAGCCTGGGCTTGCTCCCTCACAGGAAAGCTGTGGGGTCTCTTGCCCTCACTGGGGCTTCCCCTGAGCTAGTAGCTCAGATTAGGACAGTGTATTGTCCTCAAGGGGGATAAGGCCAAGTTGTGCAGGGGCTCTGGGCAATTGAGGGGCTCTCAGGAATTGAGATGAGCCTCATGTCTCTGTTCTTCTTATTGCCATGCGTGGTGCAGCTACAAGGGGAAAACCAGGGACAGAAAGAACCAGATTTAATAGACATAATCTCCTCTAAGTCAGCTGAGGAGGGATGTAATTCACTGAAGTGCCTTCCCTCAGTGGGAGAGACTTTCCTAACCACTGATAACGAAATATCAGGAAACAGTATTTTCCTGCTCAGACCTGGCAAGCACACAGCACAGAGGGGGAATTTTTGACAGAGGTCCTCTCAGAGAGCAGAAGGTAACATGATAACTGGATGAAGGCAAATGGGAAGCAAGGAGAAGGAGGCTGTGATGGCAAGGTCAGTCTGCAAGACAGGTTAGAACAGCTGGGTGCTGGAAAGGGAAGGGAGGGAAGCACAAGGAAAAAGAGATGCAACAAGGAAGAAAGGAGACGGGGAACTAGGGGCAAGACTTTGGTGTTCGCAGAGTCCCCACCAGGAGCAGACATACAACAGACAGCTGTGACCTGCTGGTGAGTCTGAGCCTCCTAAAGGTTCTTTCCTAAAGAAACCAGATGAGTTTATTTCTGAAAATATCCCACCTCATATTTAGGCTCATCCTTGTGATCTGAAAGTCCCACAGTATCTTTCATTGCCATTTCTCTGGCTTCAATTCAGGCCCCTTGGGTTTCAAGGCTAAAACAATGCAATCTCATAAAACCACAGAGTGGTTCAGTTGAAAAGGACCTTCAAGATCATCTCATTCCAACCTCCTGCCATGAGCAGGGGCACTTTCCACTAGATCAGCTTGCCCAGAGCCCCATCCAACCTGGCCTTGAGCACCTTCAGGGATGGGGCAGCCACAACTTCTCTGGCAATCTGTGCCAGAGTCTCACCACCCTCACTATAATACATTTCTTTCTAATATCTAATCTAAATCTGCCCTCTTTCAGTTTGAAGCCATTGCCCCTTATCCTCCTGTTCCCCCACCACAACCCATCCACAACTTCAATACATTCCTGGAAAAAATAAATCCCTGCTTCTTGAGACAGCAGCTGGATCTCATGAGTGGCAAAAGGAGTTGATTTAACCAGCACAGAGATCAAGGCTGGAGGATACTGCTGTGGTCTTCCCCCCATCACCAGCATGACCCAGGCCACAAACCCATCCTCCTGCAGTGGCACTTTTTATGGTCTGTCAGCTCAAGTCCATCTCCCAGACTGGGAAACTACCAGGGCAACAAGGTAAGGGAGAGGACCTAACAAACCACAGCAAATCATTCACTGTAATGAGCAAGCTTTCCTTGGAGAAGTGGACCAATGAAACCTGTTTTAAAGAGATTGGAAGGGTTTTCACATAAAGGTTTTGGAGATTTTTAGAAACTTCTGCTCTGGGGATGTAGTGTCCTCATAGCATTGTAATTCCATTAGTGGGGCACTGAAAGAAACTTTTCCTTTATCCAGCAATTAATATTTGCAAAAGTGGTAGAAATTTTGATAATCTACAATCATTGGTGCTTCACCAGATTTGGCTGAAATGGGAAGGGATTCAAAGGTATGAAAGACGAAGCAGGAAAGACATCAAGAGAAAGCGAGGCAATATTAGCTATCCAGTGTATCAGAAACCTTAGCTACTGACTGTGGCATCCTGCTATTACAGGAACTGGCCCTTGAAGGGCATGAAAAGATAGCTCAGTAATTTCAGCGGTTCAGGATGATTTTGCCACTTCCCATTCGCATTTTCAGGAAAAGCTGGGCACCCAGTGGGAGGAAGAGGGCAAACACAAGGCGATTGTCTGAGTAACTTTCACATACGTTCACACAGGCGGCTGTGCAGTGAATGGTCCCACTGAAAATGTCTCAAAGCCAGGCACGAGATTGGTCACAGAAAAAAAGTTTTTGTTGGAAAGTATTAGCACTGGAACTAAATACCTGTTGTGCTCTGCCCATGGCAAGGCTGCAGCTTATCTCCCCAGCATCAAGAAAGCAACACGCCCTCCAGCAAAACAACAAACAGCAGCAGGATTAATCAATAACACCCAAAAAGGAGACAGTGCAGGAACAAGCTGTTACTACGAGAGACCAGACCGGCTCTAGGAAGCCACTGTCAGGCATTCGAGGATGAGACCAAAAAAAAGCTGTTAAGATCAATTACTCTTTGCAAAAGATCCCCTGTAATGGAGTTTCCATGGGTCCAGGCAAGGTGACACACAGGTTGTGGGGGGAACCGGGGCCACCATTCATCCTCTGAGTCCCAGCAGGGTAAACACCATGCTTGGGACAGTAGAAATGTCAGAGCCCGCACTAGGCAGCAGAAAAAAATACAAGGAAAACTGCTGATACTGCAGCTGAGGGGATTGAAAAGCTGAACTGACTTAGAGCAGGTCACTTTCCACAGTGCTTGGAACTGCCTTCAAATTATCCAGTCAAATGAGCGTTAGATAAGCAGAGTCCTTCTGGGCCTTCAGGGCAATTCAGACAAGAGGGTTATTCAGCAGCTGGGTGATGACTAAAACTTTCTGAGGCAGGTGGGGGACAAATCCCTTCTGTGACCCGAGGCTCAGCTGGTGCTGGAGGGCAGGCTGGGAGGGTGCCCAAGGGAACTGGGGCGGCTGAGCTGGGGCAAGGTCAGGGTCCGTGTCTGTGTCTGTCCTGCCCACTCACCACATCCCTGAGCTCTTTGAGGAACCTTATTTCAAGAAGGGATTTTTTTGCTCAGATTTGTATTTCTGTCAGGTTTCCTAAGTGGCCAGGAAATCCCCATATGCAATTGCTGTGCGTGACTGTAACTCTGCTCCTGACTAACCATTTTTACCTCACCAATGCAGGGCTCTCAGAAGTCCAAAGAAAGGTTTTTTTCAACACGTGATGTGAAAATGGTGGATAAGGAGAGTGAGGTGCTTGGGATGAAAGGGTTTAAGCAAAGCATAGGATCTCAGTGTCTCTGTGCCCTCCATAGCACCAGAAGTGAGTACAAATCCCTGTAGAAAAGCTGGAGGATGCCCACACCTGAGATTGCAGAGATGGACAGGACATGGAGAGCATTCCCATCTGGTGGGGAGCATCTCTGCCTGCCGGCAGCCAGGGCTGACCCTGCTCTGGGTCCCTGGCAAGCACTCAGAGGCTTTGTGCAGAGGAGGGACCTGGAGAGAGCCACATCTGCAGTCTGGCACAGGGCTATCCTTGGGGATAGCCTGGCTGGACGTGGAGAGGGCTCAGAGACTGGAGTCTGGCTGCTGCCACTGCGTCACTGCAGAGCTGGGCAAGCTGCCTGTTCCCTGATGCCTCCCCTCCTGACAGAAGCTGGGATAGAGCTGTGTCCCCACTCTGGGCTCTGAAATCGACTGAAGGAGGCAGGGGCTGTTCATTAGCCATCCCAAGCCTGTCCCTGTGACCCCGGTGAAGGGAAAGGGCACAGTTTCTCCTGCAGCCAGCAGGGCCATGCTGATTGCTGCTGATGATTCAGAGTGTATCAGTAAGGTCAATGAAGGACACTAAAGTCATCGCTCCCCCTTCTCTTTCCTTTCCTCTTCTTGTCAAAACAAAGACCTTCTCTTTCATGTGCTATCTGAGGAGAATGGAATAATTATGATCAGAAAGATCCTCTGGGCATCTCCAGTCCAATCTCCTGCTCTGAGAAGGGTCATCTTCAAACTTTGGTCAGGATCCTACCCAGGTGACTTCTGGTTATTTCCAGGTGTGGAGATAGCACAGTGTCCTGTGTATCTGTCACCTCAGGGAGTGAAAAAGTTTTCCTTTGCCATACAGGGCTCCACAACAGAAATGTTCAGACTGGAGAGAATGTGGAAGTTCTGTGTGGATGCACCAGAAGGAACAAATGGCGGGGAAGGGCTACACAAGCAGCACATTCTGGTGGCACTGAGCAGAACAAGCCAGCAAGATCCCAACACATCTCCATACACCGACTCAGGATAGGACACAAAGGCCAGTGAGTAGATCCTGGTGACTTTCAGATATGGGACAGGATGGAGAGGTTCAGCTGGTGACATCCCCTGTCCTCCATGGCTTTGCAGGGAACCCTGGACAGATGACTTGGCCACAAGTGTTTTGGTGCCAGACTGATGGGTACACACAGCTGCTGTGGGCATGAAATGACAACAGCTGGGCAATGTGGGCAATGAGTGACAACAACTTTTGATTTGGGTTTAATATTTAATCAACTCCCAACAAATCCCTCCTGCTATTTGTCAAATATCTGCATGAGCAGCAAGAAATAAGCTTCTGCACCTTTGGCAGCAAATCTTTAAGTATTTGCTGATGAGAACTAACTTTCTCCACTCCGTTTCACGTGTCTCCTCTGCTCTGCCTGATAAATTGGCTCCCACATCTCCATCTCTGCTGAGCAAAAACTGATTAGGAGCAAACATAAGAGAAACAAACAATAGGAGGTTCCTGCCGGTTTGGAGATGAAAGGGTGCTTTTAAACCATTAAGAAAATAACTGAGGGGGGGTTTTCTTCCTCCAAAGCAGGAGCCCAGATCAGCCTTTAATTATTTCCTTACCCCTATAGCCCCCTTGGGAAGTTATTGCCCCGGCTAGTTGAGCTCATTGTGGCCCAGAAGCAAGAGCAGGAGGCTGCAAGACAGGATGTCTGGGCTCCCCTCTGGTTCTGTCCGTGACCTGCTGTGAGAAACACAGCTCAGCCCTGCTGCTGATGGGCCGAGCCTGCCTGAGGGGTGGGTTTATGCAACATATGTCACTGGAGCTGTGGTTGTCACTGACTGACCACTGTGGCACTCTAATGCTTCCTTGTCTTCTGGAAGTGTCAGGAAGATTAGTTGGTGTTTGCTCAGCACTGGACAGATGCAGGGGGAGGGGGAAGGTTCCCTGCCAGCTCTTCCTTCTCACTGAGCAGATGCAATTCTCTCCCATGTTTTCAAGGCCTGCAGGATTCCTGTGCTTGCCTTTGCCTCCTCCCCTCCTGTGGCCCTTGCAGACCAAGGTCCCAGAGCAGAACCTCTCCACCCAGCGTAACAGGAGCCTTCCATGGGAAAAATCAAGGCTCTTAAAAAACTCTTCTCTTTCATATCTGGTTTTTGTGTCACCACAGAATGGTTTGGGTTGGAAGAGACCTTCAGGATTATCTTGCTCTAAACCCCCTGCCATAGGCAGGGACACCTTCTATTAGACCAGGTTATCCAGGGCCCCACCCAGCCTGGCCTTAAACTACTCCAGGGTTGGGGAAGCCACAGCTTCTCTGGCAACCTGTGCCATGGCCTCACCACCCTCACAGTGAAGAAAAATGCCCTCTATCAGTTTGAAGCCATTCCATCTTGTCCTATCACCAAGGGGCCTTGTCAAAACTCCCTCTCCAGCTCTCTTGTAACGGTTTTAGGTCCTGGCAGGGGCTCTAAGGTTTCAGCAGAGCCCAAATTTATCTTCTCCAGGCAGAACAACCCCAGCTCTAACAGCCTCCCTCCATAGCAGAGGTTCTCCATCCCTCAGAGCATCTTTTTGGCCCAAGCTCCACTCTGAACAAGCTCAGGAACATCCACAAAGCTGCCTTGACCATCAGCTCTGGGGTATAAAAAGTTCCCCTGCCAGCTCTCCGTGCTTTCCTCAGCTCTCTGTGCTAATGCAAGCAGCACAATTCCCTTTGTGCGAGACACGGTTGGGAGGAACTGAAAGTGGTGACACAGCACCACAGGTGGCACACACCCCAGTGCCACCACACCAGGGTGCAGAGCAGCCTGGCTGCCTTTCTCTGAGCACACTGCAATGCAGGTGCCTTTCTCCAGGGGTGACCAGCCAAGAGCTGCACCAGCTCAACAGCACAAAGCCAAGGCACGACCTGCCTCTGGCAGGGACATCCCATTTGTCTCATCCATGGTCCTGCTGGCTTGTCATTCCCCATGCTGAGCACAGCCAGCATTCACTGAGCATCTCCTGATGCCTCCAGGTCTGGGCTGAGCTGGCAGAGTCTGTGCAGGGCTGCTGTGTCCCACAGATCCCTCCTGCTGTGTGGGCACAGGGCAGGGTGGAACAAAGGCACAGCTTGTTGGAAGCACAGATGTGCAGCCAAGCTGGTCAACCCCACAGCCCCATGGGGTATGTCAGGAGCTCTGGTTTTGTGGCCATGGCCCATTCTTGGCAGAGCTCCCTTCCCACCATGTCCAGATCTCTCCAGATGCTGCCCTTTCATGTTTCCTTTGCTCCACCCTTTCTCCAGCCACAGAACTGAAGTGAGCACATGTGCTCTGCTCCACTCTGCAGAGAGCTGTGACCATTTCTCCAAGCCAACAGTGCCATGGGGACAAACACTGTGCTTTTAATGAGCCCCATGGGGAATAACCATGGAGAGTGCAGAAAAACAGCAGCCAAGCAGCACCACAGCTCAGCACAACTGAACTACTGTTTGAGGAATTAAGAAATCCTATTTTCTGTGACCCTGCATTTGCCCTGCTCCACTCCCTCTTTACTGCCTGAAGCTTAGACACTGCCATGATTCATCCCCAGGAACAAAAGGCAGGTTAGCTCTGAGATACTTCTGATCCCTCACTCAACCTCGTGCCTGCACAATTCCACATTGCCATCAGCTGAACCAGCTGCTGCTGAGTGCTGAGCCAGACTCTGAGGCTCCTCTGTGTTGCAGATCAGCAGGGCTGTGGGGAAGAGATCCCTCAGAGCAGAGAGGTGCAGGAACACAAAACCAGCAGCATTGCTTCAGGAGAGCAACACATGTCTGGCTGCAGTGGGGAAAAGGGAATGAATAACTGGACTTGCTTCCAGCTAAAGGCTGACTTCAGTGAAGAGCATTTGATTTCATGCCAACCCCAGAGCCAGCAGATCTTGAGGTGGAAAAAGCCAACTCAACAACGAAAGTTCAAAGTGAAGCATCCCTGTACCTGGAGGGTTTCATGAGGCCTTGACTCACGGGATTTTTATAAACCTTATCCTTAGCATAACCAAAAGGAGGACAGGAATCTCAGCAGTTGAGGGGGACCTTCATCTAGCCAAACAGTTCTGAAAGTTTTCTGACAAGGAGGATTCTCAGGTGAGCAATCTCTTACCATGCTGGAGCCCCTGCTGGGGCAAGGCTCCTGCTGCTGCCAAACTTTCCAGCTTCAGCAGAGGACAGCAGTATGAGGCATCGAGGAGAACTTATGCAACCATGTCCTCACCCTTCATCTTCTGGTCATGCTTCTGATTAAGTAGCCTCCTTAAAGCCCAGGTGTCCCTCACCTCTCTGGTGCTCTGCTCTGCACATGCACATCCCAGTGCCAAGGCAGCAGCTCAGGAAGGGAGCCAACAAACACCAGGGTGGGCAGGACCCTTACAAGCTTTTCTTCCAGGGAAACAGGTGTGTTGCAGGCAGAGACATTGGTCATCTACAGGTCTCCCTCATTTCAGGCACCTTTTTCACTTGGCTGTTTGTGGTCATCACAAAGACAAGGCATGAGTTCCCACAAAGTCTCCCCAGTTGATGGGCACAGGAAGCAGAGATTTTGTAAGCAGTGCTGCAGAGCACTCCTGGCCATGTAATAGACTCACAAAGTTTGTCATGACTCTGGCTAAGAGGGACCAGTGACCAGCTGCTGGTTCAGTCATGGGGTTTAAGGCACGTAGAATGAACAGTGCTCAGCAATCCTAGCACTCTTGCAAAACCCAGCACAGACCACTTTTGCCAAGCCCACAATTTCCTTTTGTGCAATCATTTTGCTGTCTTGATTTGTAGATTTCCAGCAATGGAGAACCTACTGTGCACCAGCTAACCCTGGTGGCTGGTCACAGTGCTCTGCAGCTTCTGTCAGTTAAAGCCAGGAGGGCATCAGACTGACTGAACACTTCTGGCCTCTGCTCCGCATCACTGGATGTGGTTTGGTTCTCTCAGTGGGGCTGAAGTGTTGTTCACCCCTTTGCATCCACCTCATTCAGGTCAGCTCCTTCTTTTCTGTACTGCTTTGGGCACAGCTGCGTCCCATCATCCACAGTGGCCAAGAACAGCTGTGCTCTGGATCTACTCTGATGCCCTTGATTCCCCTCAAAGCCACATTACACAAGATCTTCCCAGATGTTCAAAGATCAAGAGCCACATCAGGACCAGGAAAGGCTAAATCAACATCTGCTGGACAAGTTTCTCTCAAAGAAATCACAGTGAAGGTGCAGGACAGACATGCAGGACCTGTGGAGGTTATTATATGGGTGTACTTTCATTAAGACTCAACATCCTGTGCTCTCATAGTCTCCACTAACCCCAGCACACACATTATTGGTGATCCTGGTAGTGCCAGCAGCCTGGGATCTCAGTTCCAGTCATCCTGCCTTCTTGCAGGCCCATGGATAGAGGCAGGTAATCTGCCCCCAGATCACCTCATCCTTTCAGTCAGAGGCTGCTTTAAGCCTGGGGACAGCGACTTTCATGGCATTCAGGTGCAGTGTACAATTTGTGCCTCCCAGGAGTATCAGATCCCTGGAGACACTCTGGGAAAATGAGGTGCCCCGTGGTGTAGGAGGTGTGAAAAGCCTGGATATGCCTTGTCCTTGAGTCAAACCCCAGGCAAGCAGATTGTTGAATCCCTGGGAAAATCCACCACTGAGCACCGATAAACCCAAATCCCATAGGAGACTTTTTTGTGACCTCAGTGACCAACAAACCGCTGACCTCACCATACCCCCATTTCCATCCTGGACATCCCTGTGGCCACTCCATCTCTGCTCTGGCTATCTCCCCACGGTGTTCTGATTGAAGTCAAACCTCCTCCCAGGATTCTGTGCCGTCAGAGAAGCCACTTTGCCTTTCAGCTGCCAATTTCACGGGAATCTTTGATTTGCCAGCACCTGCCAGGTGGGACACGGCAGGATCCCTGAGCAGTGCAAGAGCCACAGGGATGATCCGCGCAATGCCTGAGCTGCAACCGGATCTGGAGAGGCAACACTAGCCTGTGAGATCTGACAGGCTCATAACAAGCCCAGCTGGCTGGCACACACACCAAGCCCAAAACACCCCAGGCCACCCCCCTCCCACCCTTCTGATACCATCACACCCCTCAGCAGTTAATTAAAAAAGGATTAAAGCAAGGCTGTAAGGACGTGGGCGATGCTGAGGTCAAGGGGTGCCTTGCAAATCTACGCCAAGCCCCGCAGCTGGTGCTGGGACAGGGGGCTGCCTGCTGGTGACTCCAGCTTCTCCAAGAATAAGGCAGGTCTAATCCAAAACCCAGGCAACCTATCCAGGCTGCTTGCCTATGCCAGTGCAGCTCTGTACACAGAGCTGCAGGGCAAGGATCGGGATCAGGGATGTGGGAGCCTGCAGGGTAAGACAGCAAGCAGTCATGGCTTGTTTGCCAATGATTCCATGCTGTCCTGCTGGCCCTTCCTGAGGCTTGTGTTAAGCTGTGTCTCCTTCCAGAGCTCACACCTTCATCCCACACGAGCCACCTGCACCCATCCCAACGCCGGCAGTGAGGTTCATCTCGTGCAAGCAGCTCTGTCACAACAGTACAGGCTGTTCCTACCCGCTCCCTGTTTCCGAAAATATTAATGTTTCACCAGGGCAGCGCTCAGAGGCTTTTTCCAGCCAGAGTGATGCCAGGTCCTTCCCACATCCAGCCTCATGGAGAGCTCTGGGAATATGTGTGTGGATGAGGCACAGTGCCAGAGTTCCTCATCTTACCTGGCTGAGATGCCATGATCATGAATGGCTGGAAGTCACCTGTGCCTGAGCATTAACACTGGGGTTAAAGCCTCAGTACCAGTGAGTTACACCTTCAAGAGAGGACATTTTTTCACAAGGAGGTGGAAAAAATTCTGCCTGACTCTGAGGACACTCCTATCCTGTTCAAAGGTCTTTGGGAGAGGACTCGGTGACATACTTGGGAAGCTCCCACATAGAGAGACGCAGAGGGCAAAGCTCAGCAGGAAGGGTAAGGGCAAATAGAGAGACTGTGGAAGATGCAATTTGTTGGCACAGAAACAAGGCAACAGGTCCAGGTCTGAAACTCACTCCTGTATGACAGGACATGTTGCATGGTGGCAGCAGAAGAAATGTCTCAGGCTGGTGATGGACTGCACCAACATTCCTGTTGGGAACCCTCTCAGCTCGTAATCACTGCATGGAGAACTGACCTGAAGAACACAGGCTGGCTCCTCAGCAGCAGCTTCATGTCCCACCCAAGCCTGTATAACATGGGGCCAGTCCCTGCAGGGAAGACAGGTGAGTCCATCGCACATTAAGTGCTCCCACTTCACCCATACCACTCTCACATCCCCCAGTGCATTTTGGTTCAGCCCCAAACAAGCCTGTCCTTAACAAGCCTGAAGAGCTCAATAAAGTTCCTCATGGTCTTTTTACCTCTGTCTTCTATGAAATCATTGACTCTCCCTCCATTGCCTAAGGGACTCCTGCTCCCTAGAGCTGGCTGCTCCATGCAGGACCTGACCACTTTTTTATGTCCTAAGTGCTCCCAGTCATAGAATCACAGAATGGTTTCGGTTGGAAGGGACCTTCAACATGATCTCATTCCAACCTTCCTCCAGACCAGGTTGCTCATGGCTCCATCCAGTCAGGCCTGGAACACTTCCAGGGATGGGGCATCCACAGCTTCTCTGGGTAACCTGTGTCAGTCCCAGTGACCTCAGTAATTGCAGCTGTCCCCTAACCAACCCATCCTGCTGTCACCCAGCCTTGGAAAGTTTCCTCCCTCGTTACCTTGCACTTGCCAGAGAATGGCTGATTCATCCACTCTCTGCCTCAGGCATCCCACGCAGCCACTGATGATTGAGTTACTTAACAATTAAGCAGAGCCTTAAATCTTTGCAGCACTTAACATGTATTGACTAATTAATCCAAGCCTTATCTGAGGTAGGTTAGTTCAGTCTTGTGTGTAGCTTCCGAACATGCCCATGGCCGCCTCACTGGTCAAAGGCAGAAGCAGCTCTGCAGAGGTGATGGGAGGTCCACCACCCCCACTGCCCACCCTTCAAAGAGGGACCCATGTAGCACTGCCCCCCTGTGCTGCAACTTCAGAGATCACTGGGCTCAGGGGACCATGTCCCCAGCCCAGGATTCTTACCAAGCTTGCCCTCAAATGGCCTTTTCTCCTGCATCTTCTCTGGCCCTCCATGATTGCTTCATTCCCTGCTCTCCCACCCAGTGGGGCTCTGGGCACATTCAGCAGCTGAAGCCGACTTGCTCGGACAAGCAACAAGTTGCCCGAGGCTCTGCCAGACCTCAAGTGCAGGTGGGATAAACCTTCCCCTAGGGTCTGGCTGGCAGCCATCCATGAGTTCTGCTGATGCAGAACAAACCTGGCCTTAGGATGGTGACAGGTGAGCACAGCACACTGCCCTGCTGCATCCTGCTGAAGTGACACCCAGGAGAGCCAGGCTTCCCCCTCAGCCTGTTCACAGGGACTGTCTCAGCCACATCAACCCCACATTCCAGTCTGGATGGAGCAGAGAACCACGTGTGGGAAGCAGGGAGCCCGTTCCCTGCATGGATGAGCTGCACAGGAACTTTGTGCAGATGAGTGGGATGGGGAGGTGCAGGGACACACCCAGGGTTATGCAGAGAGTCCGTGGCAGAGGTCAGTGCCTCAGTGATTCCTAGCTCTGGGCTTTGGCAGAGGGAAAGGGAAAGGGTTTGCAGTAGCTAAAGCCAAGGAGTTGGGGATCTGAGCTGGGTTCCCAGCCATGCAAGCCTTGGGGCCTGGTCCTGAGGAAATCATCTCATTTTCCTCCAGTGCAGTCACTCTAATTCCCAGACTAAAGGAAAATGCCACACCCCTTGTGGCCCACAGATTTCCCAACCATTAGCTAAGACCAAGGCAGACATCAAAACTCTTGCCATGCCATGAGCCTCTTGCACTAGAGCACAGGTTTCCCCCAGCACGAGACACAGAGATACAAGATTCTCTTTGACATAATACTGACACCAAAATATTTCAGCCCACCTGAGTCCTCCAAGCACCTCAGGCCCTTTTTCTGCCTCCCTGTCACCCCAGAGTTTCAGTGACATCCCCAGCCTGACAAGCTGATGATGAGCCTTGAGAGATGCTTGATGTGAAGGACATGGCAGAATAAAAGGATTTTGCCAACCTGGGGAGTCACAGAGCAGCCAGGTGGAAGAGAGCTTAATCCAAACAATGTCACTCAGGAAAGCCAGGACCAGTGGAATCCAGATCTGCACAGACCATGTGGAGCCTGTAACAGCAAGGTGCTGGTTGGAGTCAAAAGGCATCAGCCTGCAGGTTATAAAGACATCTCTGCTGCTTGTGAGAGTGCCCTTTACATGGCCTCCACCTCGTGTGGCTAAGGATGGGTTCCTGCCTACCCCATGGATATCACCACCATTTGCTTGCTTTTTAACACATCTAATAACACCAAATGCTCTGCCTGTGAAATTCACCTCAGAAAATCCTGAGTAGTATAGAAGAGCAACTTGTGGACCTATACTTTTCCTCTGGGTCCTAAACCATCACATATATTTCTTTTTTTTTTTTTTTCCTTGACTGAATATGTGCTGATCTCATTCATCCTGGGAAAAGCACGGGGTGTTCTCATCCCGGCTATACCTGGCAAGCTGCACACACTGTGACAGAGGGAGCGAACTTCTGAGCAGGCTCTGCAGTGACTGCTGCCCGGCTCCTTGTGGCTCTTTTCCTGGAGCGAGAGGCCGGCTTCTTCACCTGGCATTCCTGGGAGAGATGAAGGGTAAGTCAGCAAATCAGCTTCATGCACTGCAGACATCCTCTGCTTTCAGCCATAGCAGAATTAGCTCAGGTCGGGATTCGCTGGTAGCTGGGCAGAAAAACATCAACAGGGCTTTTTATCCCCCCTCTCCACCTCCTTTCGAGGGAGAAGGCAAGAAAATGTTTTTAACATGCAGCGTGGAGGCAGGTTGAGAGAACCGTGGTTCCCGGCATAGCTCAGCAAGCACTGCCGGGGAAGTCAACAGGGAACGTTCCTGATGCTATTTTAGACACGGGCAGAAAACGCCGGATAGCAACACCGAATTCCACGGGGCTGCACAAACCGCGGAGCAGCGGCGCGGAGCGCAGGGACCCGCTCCTGCCCGTGTGCGCCTTGTCAGTCGATTTGCCCATGAGTTTGCTGACCACGACGTTGCTTTGACATGTCAGCTGGCGAGCCGGCGTCTGCATGCTTCGGTGTCATGCAGCTCCGTGTGAGCCCTGCGGAGAGCAGCTTAGATCCGCTGGCCGGGGTTAAAAATGAGCCGCAGTTAAGCTGCTGAAAGGGATCCGCGCTGCCGCCAACGTGAGTGCTCCGCGCCCGCCAGCGCAGGTGGAAGTTGCATGCCTGGCTCCGAGGGGGGATGCGGCTCTGGCCGGGTGATTGCCGGCTCCATCGGGAGCGTCCTGGCTTACTTGCCCGGGAGAGGATGGAAAGAAGGCATTTTGCGGGACTGCTGCAGCCAGCGGTGCCGCTGAAGGCAGCGTGTGAGATTAAAGGCGGCATCTGAGCATAAGCAGCCTCTGATTTAGGAATAATGAGTATGGCAAGCTGCTGCACGAAATGTCCCCTTCGTAAGTCGGGCTGTTTGGAGCAAAAAAATAGAGTAGTTATGTGGATTCTGCTGCAGTTCTTTGTGGACAGGTTAATTTGGGAAGAGGATGCTTGCTGGCAGATGAAGGAGGTAGCCTGGCAGAGAGGTTAAAATGCAGAATTACCAGACCAGCCTGGTGTTTTGAAATGATACAATAATCCCAAGTCAGAGGAACATTGTTTGGTATGATTTATCTTCTAAGATAGTCACGAGCAGGAAGACCTTAGCTTAGAAGACTACCCTTAATAAATTTTTTTTTTTTATATTTTTAAAGTATTTTCAAAGACAGATCCTGTTTTGCAAAGCCCTGACACCACAATGACAGGCACTGCTGAGACCTTAGCTTAGAAGGCTAACCTTAATACATTTTTTAAAAAAGATTTAAGAAGTATTTTCAAAGACAGACCATGTTTTGCAAAGCCCTGACACCACAATGACAGGCACTGCTGATACCAGCTGTCCTGCCTGCCATCTGAATGCCAGGCCTTCCCAGAAATGCTGTTTGTGAAAGATCCATCACAGGGAAGTTTTTAATGCCCCGGTTTTGCGTGTGGGTGCGAACGTGCGTCTATGTTTGGAGAGAAGAGACATGAACTGCTCGTTGTACCCCAAACCTGGCTGTGCAGCCAGGAAATTACTGGAGCTGTGATGATGAGTGTTAAGCAGGGCTGTGCTTTTAAAAGGACAGCCTGGCTGGGTTTAACATGGTGATCCCTCCTGGCGATTTCAGTGCTCACAGTTTCGGGCATCTCATAGATAAAACTGTTCCTCAAAAGCTGGTGTCAAATGCCCAATGCTCCCACAGGGCCTCCTGCATGGACACGGTAAGGACACAAGGTCCAAGTTGATTTGCAGCTCCAGCTGGGGTGGCATAGTGAAAATGCCATGGAGGGCAGCTTGGCAGGGTTGATTTGGACAGAATGGGGATTGGAAAGGTGGGTGAATAGCAGTGGATCTTCCTGGAGAGAAGGTGACCAGGGATCAAAAGGGAGAGATGGCAGTGGTGTGTGCTGGGACAGCTCCCGGATGTGAAGGGGACAAAGGTTTGTGATGGCAGGGAGTGCTGCCTGTGCTGACCCATCACTGTCTGTATTTGTCAGCAATGCACAAAGCCACAAATGAGACATATTGTGTGTTTGCAATAAAAGGGGAATTTGCTCCTTCCTCATTTCTCTATTAAACTTTAATTGCAAACTCTGCCTCAGCTCTCCTTCCAGAGAGAAATGAGCAGTTGCTGTGGAGGCTTATTTTTTCAAAAGCAGCAGCACAAGGAACCTAAAGCACAACCTTCCTCTGACATAACCTTACTCTGGTCTCATTCCCAGTGGCTGCTTTGAGACTGACCATAATCAAACCATTCAGCAGTGCACAACCTCTGCAGAAGCAGCAGCCTGCCTTGGAGGGCTACTTCATTTTCTTTCATTAAATTTATTGTTTGTATTACTTTGTTTAATGCTGTTGAGGAAAAAGGGCCCTCTCTACCGAGCAACCCTATTAAAACATGCCTATTAAGCCTCACACCATGAAATCACAGGGCCTGGCTAGTGCTGGTGGAAGTCCTGCTGGTTCCAGTCTTGAAGGTTACAGGAACAAAGCAGAGACCAGTGTTGCTGCTGTCAAAGGCTGGGGGTCTGCTGGTAGAAGAGCAAGAATGGTGTGTGAGGGAGGGCTTACAGCTCTCTGGCTGGTAGGAGACCTTCCAGATGTCTTTTTCCTTCAGCCTTCACCTAAGATGAAAAAGGAGATGGAGCGAAAGCTGTCCCTTCATGGCTTGTTAACAGTTTGTCAAGCAGAGATTGGGAGGAGGCTCCAGTTAGCACCTAGGCATTCCTGTAATTTAGTTCTTTCAGCAACTGCTGGTTCGTGATCTGTGTTTTCAGAAACCTCTTTATCCAGCTCTGAAGCATGTTCACTGCTTTGCTCGGCAGGGATCACAATCCTGTTTTTCACTTGCTATTGACATGGGCATAGCATTTTATCCTTCCCACCGTGAAAGAAAGGATGAAGCCCCACCAGCAAACTGATCCAGACTGCGCTGTTCTCCTGGGCTGACTTTATCTGCCATGGAGCCCTGTGTCAGTGCAAGCTGCTCTGAGAACATATCCAGATCCAAAAGTGAGTGAGCAAGGGCCTCCAGCACCCCAGAGCAGGAGAATTGTATCACACGCACAGCAAACACTTTGCCAGCTGCTGCACCATATACTGAAGCAACCACACAGCCTGCAGCCCTGATACAAAACCACTGACCTGAACACCAGCCAGATCATTTTTCTTATGAGAATGCACCATTCTTGAGCAATTTTTCCAGCACATCCCACGCAAACAGGTTTTCTCTGAACACTGCACGGCAGCATTTACCATCTCATGCCAGCTCTTGTTTTTCCCTAATCACAGAGGTTGGGAGGGCTCTCACGTATCACTGGTGTGTCTGTGCTGGTGGGCACAGAGTTTGAGGGGTAGCCTCATGGAAAATCGAGCACTAAGCCATTTCATGTCACCACTTCTGCTGAAGACAGAATTATAGGATGGTTTGAGTTGGAAGATTGTCTATTTCCAGCCTAAAGTTAGAGAAGGTCGCACTTTTCTGCAGAAATCTGAGACCCTGGACCTTGCACATACACACTAGTTTAGTAACACGTTCTTCATCTTCTCATCACTGCAACAGCCTTCCCAGGAAGGGCACGTTGACTCTTCCCAGCTGGCATGCAGAGGGTTGCAGAAGCAGTGTTGATCCTTCAACACGAACACTGACTCCTATTGTGCGGAATATTATGCTAAATTAGCTGAATTCTTGGTGGCAAAAAGGAAATGTGGAGGGAAATGGATAGTGTCTGTAAAATCTGATTTCTGGCTCAGTGAATTTTGTGCCCACCCTGACCTGGAGTTTAAGCTGCTGTGGAAGCAGGCAGATTTTAAGGCTCTTTTTTGGCCCGATTTATCAACTTCCATTGCACAACAGCACCTCAGGGCAGCCGGGGTGTATCACAGATACATTAACTGGGCTTCTTAGTGGTGAGTGACAGCCATGTGCCATTTGTTCATTACTAAGAGAAGGAAATGGCCAAAATCCCTCTCTTCCCACATGGCAGAGATGGAGGGATGTTTCCACAGGAGCAGCTCTGCTCCTTGGCAGAGTTTTTGTTCCAAGCTTGCAATCTCCTTGTGTCCCTCATTTCTGTATGCAAGAGGGAGGAGGAAGCAAAAGCAGCCATACTTCTCCCACTTGTCTGGCCCTGATACCCCATACACTGATCTGATGGGAAGAGAAGGGCAAAAAGTATTTATGTAAGATTATCTAATTAACATTTCCCATGTTGTCTCATTTGGTAAGAGACTGATACTCTGTTTCTCCCTTGATCACCCTGAAAAGTCTATTAATTTTAACCTGCTGAAAAAGGATTTGGGGATACAAAATTTAAACCTCAAACAAACAAAAATATAGCATTGAGCACAAAAAAAAAAAGAAATTGAGTATTTCTCTTTATTTATAATGCAATGCACTAAATAATGTTCAGAAGTGGCAAATGCCAAGGGAAAACCATTTCATCATACAATTTTACAAGGGAGAAAATAAGCACTCCCAATAGTCATGGATTCAGCTGATAGAGTGTATTGAGCCCTGTCCCTGTGCAGTGCTGGAATCAGTCTGATCAACCTCTCATGTCTCCCTGAGTCTGACTTGTCCTGTCAGAACTATCTGAGGGTATTTGAGGTAATTCTTACTTAATTGTCAGGCACAGAAGTAATTTCTGTCTGGGGTAGATTCCTCTGTTCACAGACTTCAAGCAAGTACCTTTTGGGAGAGGGAGAGAATGAGCTGGATGGTAAGTCAGGTTCTTCTTCCCATTGTCAGAGGATTCAGTGTGTTTTGGAAGAGAGGCAAGAGACCTTAGGAAAACAATTCTCATATATACAAGTCTACAGAGAAAGCAATGATCAGCACACAAAGAAAAACACAGCTTAACTTTAGCAACCTACAAAATTCACAGCAGTGGTGTTGCACAGGGGGGCTCAGCATGATATGTGAAAAAGTTAAGTGGCACCAAGAGTGAAAAGACATGGACAATTGCCAATATATTATGCAGTTCTCATCTGAGCATCCAAATTCTCTGAGTGAGCTGTGTTAGACTGCAGAGCAGCCTGTAATCGGGAAGTTTGGCAGTGATGACAGAGATGCTCCTGGCATCCATTTTGACCAGCCTGTTGTGCAGCTGGGTCTGCAGAGCCTCTCTGGGTACCAGAGAGAACAGAGGCCTCTCCTGCAACTGGGCAAGAGCTCTGGCTCTCCACACACTGGACAGGATCCACTTCAGCCTTCAGCACAAAGCCCTGGAAGCAACGGAGCCAGGGCCACGTTGCCTCTTTGTACAGAGTCTGGGCAGACACATCCAGGTCACTCACTCCAGACAGCATTCATGACCTGTGTCTTTGCTGCTCTCCAGCCACCCAGAGGGGAGCTCAGAGCCTTGGCAGCAGCCCTGTAACAGTCCCCAGAGTCCCTGGGCTGTCCTGCCTGCTGAAGCATGGCTGGAGCGTGTGGCAGCTCAGGAACTTGGGAAAAGGCCACCACGTCCGGCTTGGATGTGATGTGCCTCACCCCACGGTGCCTTTTGGGTTCATTTAGGCACTCAGCTCATTCTTCAGTGGCTGAAGGGAGATCCAAGAACAGGATTTAGCTGTGGCTTACCCTCCCCTTCTCCTCTTCAATCCTCTAGAAAGAATAAATGCTAAAGAGAATGAAGGTCATCCACGGCCAGGGCAAGTCCATGCTAATCCCTCTCTGGAGTCTTGGCGAGTCCAGCATTCAAGCCCTGGGAAGTATTAGGAAATGGATAATAGAACAGGAAATGCCAGATTTTGGTAGCTGTGAAAAGGAGAGACACACATTGCCCATGCCACAGAGATAATGGGGAGGGTTTCCCTCTCCTCTCAGGCTATGGATGCTAGAACTGAACGGACACGGTGTCCCAACTAGGTGAAAAAAATTCTTGTGGGGCTTACAGGGAGGGGCCACACTGGGAAAAAGCCAATGAATTGAGAGTAACTTCCATACTCAGTGCCTACCCCTCCTGTGCTTTCTCCCATTGAATTTTTGGTAGGCACCCTGGTATGCATTTGAGAGGGAAAGAAAACCTATCTGACAGTCCACTGCTCTAGCAGACCTTCCCTTTCATTTCTGAGCCCAGCTCAAAAAGGACTTTTCTCTGCCATCCTGCAGAAAGAACTGAAAGTGCATAATCAGCTGAAAAAGATGAACTTGCTGCAAGCAAACCCGACACCTTCTGCAACATCCAAGGGAACAAAAGCTTCGTTCACTTTGTTTGTACACAACTGATCAATTGAAACCAATCGATGAAGCGCTGGGGGTTGGTGTGTTCCTGCCTCCACCCCGCAGGCTCTGCCTGATCCCAACAGCAGCAGAGCTTCTTTCCATGCTAATGCACATACAAACACAGATCCTCCAGGATATCTAAATAATTAGACACCCATCCAAAGCTCCACCTGGATAAAACAGAGTTTTTGATATCCCTTTCCTCCCAAACCTTTTCCCTAAATGGTTTATCTGCCATGCAGGCAACTGCTCCTGATGCCACTTCACACCTCCCCTTCAAAGTCCATTAATTTGTCTGTAACTAAAACACTTCTTGTGGGCCTCGATCACACTTCATTCTTACCATTCATGATACCTCCACAGAGATTTTTTCTCCTAACCTTTCTATTTTGTTCTGTTTCTCAGGCTGTATCCCTTCACTGGTTCATGCCTTTCCATAATAGTAAACTCAGGTCTTTGCTCTCAATGCCCTGTGACTTCTGTCCATAGCCCTTCCCATCAACAACCAGCCCACAATGAGGCCAGGCTCCTTTCTAACAAGTCTTTGGGAGTGCTCCTCTAAAAACATCCCAACACTCAGTCTCTGGTAGAAACCCATCTTTGTTCCCAGTATCTGCATACTGGTCATGTTGCCACACAACACATTGGCAAATATCACTTTCCTTCCCCGTGTTCCCATTTGTCTGAGCCACCCATTTTCCTATGTCTTAATCTTGGAATGGCAAGTGTTGCATAGCACAGCTCAGCCCAGCTGCAGCTTCTTGTCCTATGGCAACAGGAACCAGGAATAATAACAGCAAGGTGGTGACTCATTAAAACCAATAACCTCAATAATTAGACTTACTTAACTTTTCCAATTGTATAAACAGCTGAGAAAAAAATTAGAATCTTATGGTTTTCCAATATTTTTTCCTTCTTCCAGTTTCTCACACAGAATTTTCAGAATTGCATACTTGTCACAGTCGTTTGCTCTCTCTCTACACAACAGTGAATTCATGGAGTGAAGTGAAATGTTTGCTTTGTCCATATGCTGTCAGTGCTGAAGAATCTCCAGCATCTCTCTGCTCTGAGCAAGGAGACCAGCTGCATCCCTGCCTTGGTGCCAACATTGTTGCAGCTGCTGTTGCTATAGGGGAAAAAACCAAAGGCAGAACTGTCCAAGTTTCGAGTTCCTGAAAAAAAATCTGTTTAAGTCAGCAGGGATAGAATCTGGATGCAAATTTCTCTCCAGATCTGATCCTCAGTGGGTGCCATCTACCACTTCATTCAGCTGCTGTTGGCTGAAGCTCTATCCTGGTTCAGCCTCTTCTTTGCTCCCCCTGTGACTTGCCCCTCACTAAATAACACTTCCTTACCCACTGCCTTGTCAGAGGCAGAGAAAGAGGCTTGGACCAAGGAAAAAGCTGCCCATGGGATTAACAGAGGGTGTCTGTGGGAAGGAGCCATCATAAGTAGGACAAAACTCAGCACTGGAGGGACAGGTAGCCTGGGGGCAAAACACTGGGACAAGCTAGCTGGTGAGATAAGAGCAATCAGGCTGGTAGGGGGGTGCAAGAGAAGGCAAGGTACCAGGGAGGAAGACCTGGGAGGATTGAGATGAAAAGGGGATGAAGAGACCAAACTGCTAAGAGAGGTGGGCACCATCCCTTAACAGAGCCTCACAGTCCACCCCTCTTTCTCAGTCCTTGTCCCTGCATTTTGGGCACACCAGGACCTTGTGTTTAACTTTGTCCTTCTTTAATTGCAAAGGATCTCAGACCCCTGTAGCTGGTGTGGTGCAGAACTGGTGCTGCCCTGGAAATGGCTGCTCTGACCCAGCAGGGCACCTGCCCTGGTGCCAGCTTTGAGGGAACCTTAGTCAAGAACCTGACTGCCAAACCTGCCCATCAGAACTCACCCCCCTCCCAAAAGAAGCATATCAGTAAGTACAATAATATGGTGTTAAAAATGGAAAGTGCTTATGGAGAGAGATCAGCTGCTTTGTGAGGCAGCTGTATGTTCCGGAGGTCCTTTTGATGTAAATGTGTGAAATTACACATTTATTGCAGGATTCAAATGTAGCCATGGCAACATGATTATCAAACAGTTGCATATGGAAGTGTAAATCCATACAGGTTTCTGGCTGCTGAGATTAAACTGCCCAGAGACAGAGCTCAATGTATTCCAGGCCTAGGCCCTCCATGCCCAAAAGGATTCATCTCTGGTTTCTGTGCCTGGGAAAGAATCCATTTCTTTGCATCCAAATTGGCTCCAATCAAATGTGCCAACTGCCAAACAGATGGAGAAGAGCTCTAACCCTCAGCAGAGAGGCAGCACCAGGTACCTGCACGCTGCTGCATGGGGTGACCCATCCTGAAGGCTGCTTTGGACAAACTCCTCTGCTCAGCCTTGCAAGGGGCAGGGACAGGTCAGCCAGGAGCTATGTCTGCCGAGCAGGTTTCAGTTACACCTCGAGCATCATCAGGCTGTATTCATAGAGTCCCTGGGCATGAAAACAGGCTGGGCAGCCAATGGAACCCCTCATCCAGGGTATCCTCATGTGACAGTGATGTGGTGACATGGTGACATCTGAAGAGGGGACAGCAAAGCTGGCATGTGTACTGGCTCCAAGTAGGAAAAGGCTGTGCCCTTATAGCCTCAAAACTGTGACCTTGATGGCCATTCCTTGGAAACAGGGCTCATCCATTAATTTTCCCCAGCTGTCAGTTCCAGGCTTAGCTGCAGTGTCACAGCCAAAGAAAGTCAGGCAGTCTCCTCCCCTGGATACACAGCAGGCTCTGACACCTCATATAATAGTGTCTGCACATAGACTGGACTCAGCTCAGGGTCTTGGTGTGTCTGGAGTGATAAGTATCATCAGGTGGACTGTGAAAAAATAGGGGAAAAGAGAAAGAAAAAGAGAAAAAAAAGAAAAAAGAGGAACATGCACCCCAGCACAAAAACAGACTAGTGAGAAGGAAATAGAAGTTTTAAATAGACACGAAAAGATTGGCAGAATTTGGCTGTAAATGAAAACAGAATAGTGGAAGGGCAGAACTTTGTCCTTGTTTCGCTTTTTTTTTTTCCCAGAGCCTGGATGCAGCTTGTTCACTGAGAAACACAAAAGTAGGGCACAGTCCTGCAGCAGGCACCCGGGTGTATCCACAGTCCTGAGGTTTGGGGATCTGCAGCAGGAGCCCTGGCATCCCACTGGAAGCAGTGGAAAAGCAGGTTATCTCCACAACAACGTGGTGAGCAGCTTAGTGGGACACCTAAAGCACCTGATGGCAAAGCCCTCAAGCCATCATATAGGAATTCACAGGATGGCTTCTCAGTAGGATGTTCCCATAGTTAATTAACCTCTGGTCCTGCTTTTCAGCAGGAACGTCTCTTGTTTCCATCTCCAGCAAATGGCTCTAATAGATTTGACAGCCTGCTTTCACCTGACACCTTCTTCTGCTGGAGGTATTTCTGGGCAAAATCCCTTCTCACCTTCCCTACTGCAGTGTAAACATCCTGGAGCTCCACCACACTCCTGTTTCCAAACTTGTGAAGTCCCAGATGGTCCATCAACCATCCTCCTCAGTTTCTTTCTCTGCATGGTGAGACTTTCTAGCAGAACCTCTTTACCTTTTCTCAGGGACTTTTTAAATAGTGCTGTTTCACAGAGGATTTTTGGGTTGGAAAAAAATAGAGGCTCTTGGCACTAAACACAGACCTTTCTCAGTAAACATGAGGCTTTTGATTATAAAATTATAAACCTAGCTTCTTAATTTAAAAAAAAAGATTCTTTTTCCCAAGCCTATTTAGAAAATAAAGAAAAACTATTGCTGTGCTAATTACTGCTACCAAATTATTTTCACATCATCTCCTGCCTGTGGCCACACAAATACAGGTCATAAAAAGGACTTGGCATTCCAGGCTGCAGCAGATCAAGTATCAGATTTCTGGTTAACCATAAATTGTCACTAAAAAAATAAAGGCACCCCAGCCCTGCTGTTAATGCTGCCTGAGTCCCATGACTTGGGAGTGCTGTTTTGCTGTGCTGTCATGGCATCTTCTCCCCAAATTTGGCCTCTGCTTCTTGAGAAAATGAACCAAACCTCCCTAAGAGGGGAGGCAAAGCTGTTGCCCACATCTCCTCACTGCCCTCGCTGCAGTCCTTTCGTCTCTATGCTATATTAGCATTCTGGAGAGTACTGATGGGTCTGAAGTGGCTTCAAGCCATTTTCTTTATTGCTGGATTAGTGCTGGAAGGGTATGAGACTGCCGGCGCTCAGCTCCAGCACGTCCAGAGCTTTCTGCTCCAAGCAGGCACGAGCGCTCAGAGCCCCGGCCCGCCTCACACAGCCCAGCTCACTGCTTTTATGAATGGAGTTAAAAACAACACATGCCATGAAGCTGTTGCTTAGAAGGTTGTTTTTTTTTTTTCCTGGTGTCCTGACTGCTCCGGCCAATACAAGCCCCAGTGCTCCGGCGCAGCACACAGCCCTGAAAGCAAGGACGCGGGCAGGAAAAGCAAAGCACAGGTTCTCTATCTGTTCCCTGCCTGCCTTTAGTTGAGCAATTACACAGCTCCAGATCTGTGATTATTCCTGGCAAGGTTTGTTCATCTCATGGGAGACTTTTGGAACAACACGGTGCTTTTGTAGGGAGTGTCAACCACCAGGCGAACGTGCCTTCCAGATCAGATATTTTTTTTTTAAATATGTAAGTAATTGTTTCTTTACAGATTGGTCTTTGCCTTTTAATGACTCACATTTCTACCTTGTCAGCTTTCAGCACGGGCCCTGCCCTCCCTCCCAGTGCTACAATCCTCCCAGATCTCACCCACAGTGCCAGGTCACACCAGGTGAAATCCTGAAGGATCCATTTTGTGGCAGATGTTCTGCTTACAGGGGCTGCTTTTTGGGGGGCCTGTAGGAACTACGAGCGCAGCATCAGAAGGCATAAAACTGAGGCACAAATCTGCCTCTAAAACACTGAAATACTGGTTTGCCTGTTTGTTTTTTGGACAAACCCAGGTGCATTTTTACAGCAATGGTGACAGATTCTCATCCCCAGCACTGCTGCTGTGTCAGGAGTTTCATTCCCACTCTGACCTCCTGAGGTGCAAATATGCTCTTCAAAATAAAGAGGGAGAATGCTTAAACACCCTTAAAACTAATTCATTAGCTTTAAGCTGAGTGCAGTATAACTGCATCTTTTTAAGAGTTTTTTTTTTTTTTTCTTCCTGAAAATTTTCCCCCTTCACTGCTCTCTGAAAATGTATTCAACATGCAGGGAGCAATTATGGAAAATTTCAGGCTGGATGGTTAAAGTATGGCCGACTTGTAAAGTAATTGCAAACGTAGAAAGGAAAATGTTTGGCAACACGGGATAAAAGGTGCTGTGAAAGTGGAGGATTCTTTTCTTATTGCAAACTCTCCTCTCTGATATGTTAATTGTGTTTGGCCTGATCCCTTGACAGACCATTAATTTTTTGTCCAATTGCAGGCTGCTGAGGGCAGATAAATTTCAGGCTATTATGGGAACACCCTAGAAGTTTGTATAGAAAGGAAACTCTCTGTTTCCTGTATCATCCTTCTGGGGATCTTGAAAGAGTTCACAAAAGCCACTTAAGCAAACTTTCTTTGCTGGATAACGGAAGGAAAGGAAGCTGTGAACAAGCAAACAGCACTCAATTCCATGAGACAAGAGATACTCATAGGTCATTCGAGAGAAAGTAGAGTCTGTGAATGAAATGCACACACACACATGCAGAAGGTATTTCTGCACCTTTGCACTATTTCTGATTGATAACAAGGGAAATCCTGCAAACCACCAGTGAGATAGGTGGTGGAACATCCATCCCTTCAAGGCATGAAATGTGTGGAGGGTTTTTGTGGTTCCAATAACACATCTCAGGATGAGTTGGAGATGGTCATGGATCAGCTGAACAGCTTCCCTTCCTTCCTTCCTTCCTTCCTTCCTTCCTTCCTTCCTTCCTTCCTTCCTTCCTTCCTTCCTTCCTTCCTTCCTTCCTTCCTTCCTTCCTTTCTTTCTCTTTCTTTCTCTTTCTTTCTCTTTCTTTCTTTTTCTTTCTCTTTCTTTTCTTATCTTCTGTTATTAATAATGCAGCTGCCAGAGCTCTGCTACAACTAGCTCTGTGTTTTGTGTCACGCACAGATAAAAAGCAAAGGTCTGAAGAGCTGTAAGTTTTCCTAGGGCTGGCTTCAAGTAAAATTCAGATGGAGCTTGGGGAGCTGGGGCAAAATGCAGCATCAGGTGTACAAATGCCTTTAAGCCCTGGAAATACCAGGGGATTCCAACTTACAGGCTTATCCCTGTCTCTGAATTTTACACCAGTATTCTGAGGACATGAAGTTGGTCCAACAGTGTGTCCCCTTTCCTGAGAAGTTTTAAACATCTTGGCTTCAGCTGCATTTCAGAGCAAGATCAGAACCACAGAAAGGATGAAATGCTGCAAGTTTGTTAAAATAAGCTCTTAGAGGAAGAGATTTCTAGCTCATCTGAAATATGGGGTTTGTGGTACTTGATGTGAGTAAATCCATGTGGTAGAGAGACCTTGTATTTGTTCAAACGACAGGAAAACAGCTTCAAGTTTGCGTTCAACAACAAGGCATGGTTCTTTCAGAAGAAATGCTTTGGGAGAATATTTGGTTAGCAGGAAACTACCTGGCCACTGACTAAAAAAATTTTTAAAGGCATTTAGGAAAATATCAATTGTGAGAACATTTTTGTTCTATCAGATTCTAAAGCATATGCCTATGGTCTGACCAAAACCACACAGGGGGAAGAAAAAGAGCAAGGAAAATACATTAAACATTTGCCAGCTGGAAAAAAGAAAAATGCTTTGTTCAAATTTGGGGCAATCCACCCAAGCCAGTTCTTGTTTAACTGAGAATGGGGAAGACCTTTTCTGACAGAAATATGGCTGATTAGTTGTCAGGAAAAATCTAAACTCCTCAAAAACATTTTTCCTGGTCTCTTCTCAAAGTTATCCACAGGAACAGTGCTTCCCTGGGGATCTTGTTAAACCTCCCGGATAACCTCATTGCTAGGCACTCTCTCTCAGTTTTACAGATTCTTTTTCTTCATCTGTAACCTCTTGAGTCTGCTCTCCAGGTTGCAAAATTATCTCCATTCAAATCATCTGTTCCCCTTCTGTGCTCTGGCCCAGGTGAGGGCTAACACATCCCTGTGGAGAGCATCCGTCTGCCCAGTGTAAATGCATCACCAGTCCAAAGTAATGGGCTGGAACCTGTTCAAGGAGAAAGGTTCTTTATTCCTGTTCTGACAATAATACAAAACTTTTGGTCCAACCAAAGCAGCCTTGAGTCTTTGAGGTACTTAAGTCAGGAGCTTAGTTGCCAGGCTCCTGATGTAAGTAAGGAGAGAAGCTGCTGAACCAATAGAATTGTCTAAGGAAGAAGAGCAGCAGGAAAGCACAAGTCCATTCTAATCCTCCTGGTCTCTGCTGTTGGCACAGTGTTCATGCACAAAGGCCACCTCCAGGCTCCTCTCCAGCAGGTTGTGTTGGAGCCTTTGGAAGGTCTGGGAAATGGTTGAGAAAAATTATGAAATTGCCTTAGGACAAACTGGAGAATGAAGCTGTTTTTATAGAGCTCAGAAATGAGGACTGGAGGCTGATTTGTTCTGTGAAAGGGCCTGACCATGACCTGCCAGCCTTGGCAGGCTCACACAAGGTGAAGGAGCGTGGCCTGAGTCAGTGTGTGTGGTTTCTTCAACAGAAAACTACACTTCCTTTTTTTAGCATTTCCAACCAAATCAACTAGATGAACTGACTCATCCCAAGACTAAACTCTTAAAATTCCTTAGGCAGAGTTCTGGGGTTCCACAGTGCATTGCCATGTATTCATCCCCACAAAAATGTCTGCAAATTGCATTACCTATCCCACATTCCAAAAGGCTTCTATCTAGTGCAGTCATTTATAGAGAGCTCTATATTTGTGGGGGTCTTCATAAGGGCCTCTGCAGAGTTCAAGCAGTGCCTGGACAATGTAATTTAGTTAAGTTTTAGGTCCTGCAAGGAACAGGGAATTGAAGGAAATGACCCTTATAGGTCCTTTCCGTACTGAGATTTCTATGATTCTATAGAGTATGAAGAGGTGAAAAGGAAAGGAAAAGTTGCTCCTTTTGGAAGTGATTTTAAAATCATTTAAGATGAAAAGCAAAACTAGAACCCAAGAACAGTGGTGTGAAATATCCACACTGTACTTCAGGTAGAGGGACTTCCACAAGTCTCAGCACTGCATGAAAATCAATGACTGGAGTGACATTCAGGTCTAGGAAAAGGGAAAAATTGCTGAATACAATTAACTCAAAACAACTGTTTTGAGTTCATTCCAAAAACTGTGAATGTTTCAGTTTACACTCAGCTCTTAGGAGTGGCGGGGGGAAACAATTAAAAGAATCCTAAAAAATTCCCAGTATTTTGTAGGGGATTTCCACTCCAATCAACTGTGGCATTTCGTTTTTTTCCTCAAAGTTTAAAATTACTTTCATAATAAACACTTTAGGGTCTGCAGCTGTTTGCTTATCTGGTTGTGTTTGGAAATTCAAGCAATTAGAATAAAAAAGTATTCACCCAATTTAGTTTCTCAGTCACAACTAAAACAGCCTGCTTGGGGTTATTCTTGAAACTTGGGTTGCTTAAGTCATTTAAATAGATTTCTATTTCAGAAACAACACAAGAGCCAACAATTTCACAACTAAAAGCTCGAGGGCTACAAAACTTGGCTTCACCTAACTCTTAACATTGTTTTTCATTATCTTAATCACTAGGTTCTTTACATACTAATTTTCCATCCCGTTGCCAACCAGTGCCAATCCAACTCGCTTTTCCATCACCCAGGTGAGTGTTACTCATATTTTCATGGAAATGTGCAAACACTCCGAATACAGTCAACACAACAGGGTCTATTTTTGTGACTGCTCATTGGCTTCTGCTAACACTGAGTCATACCTGCAGAAGTCACTAACACAGGTGTAGCTTCTGAGTTCTTCCCTAGGATTTTCCAAAAATATGGAGAATGCTGATGATTGTCCAGATGCAGTTTTGATGACACAGGGCTAAACAATTTGTTTACGCTGGGACCCAAAATATTGCAAACAACAATTATGTATGTGACTGATTAGGCAAGGGGAGAGATGAGATAAATCATAGCACGTGGTTGTAACAGGCCTTAGCAGAGCAGAGAGTAAAGTGAATCCTCCGAGAAGGCTACAGAGGCTTCAGGTCCCACCTGGTGATCAAAACAGCATGCCCAGTAACACCTGCACAGTTTGAATCCAGCTGGAGCCACAAGGCTGCAAAACAAGCAGTCAGGGGGAACAAGGATAAATGCTCAGTTAACTAGAGGTCATCACTAAGTGTCTAGAGCTATAAACTAAGCGTTTGCTTGGTGATCAGGTAAGAAATGGCATTTTCTTCTCTCTGGGATAGCCTAGTTGGCTATCATCTATCAATTAATCCATTGAACATTGTGTTATTATGAGAAAGCAATAAGTAACCAAGAACTATAGAATGATTTGTGTTGGAAGCCCATCTCATTCCAATCCCACCTTCCACTATCCCAGGTTGCTCCAATCCCCATCCAAGCTGGTCTTGAACACTTCCAGGGATGAGGCACCCAAAGCTTCTCTGGGTAACCCGTGCCACTGCTTCCATACCCTCTGAGTAAAGAATTACTTCTTAATATCTAATCTTAACTCTCCTCTCTTTTAGTTTAAAACTGTTCTCCCTTGTTTTTTCACTTTCTGGCTGTATAAAAAGTCCCTCCCCATCTTTTTTACAAACTCCCATTAAGTACTGAAAGGTCAAAGATCTCTGAGGTGAAACTCCAGAAAATTTGGCTTTATGGGAGGCAGCAGGAATCTGTGGAAGCAGAAGACTAATTGGTCTTTTTTTAGACTTTCACCAACGTAAACTGAAAACATTACCAGTCTGCTTTCACCAAGGTAAAACTAACATGAACAAAATCACTTGAATATCATCTCAGACTTAAACAGTTTCCTGTACTTCAGACTTTGGTTCTGGATTTTGGTTCTGTGCACATCCAATATGATGAAAATATATCCATTTTCAATAAAAATAGAGCAACCAAAATACAAATATCCCTCTGCAGCAATGGAAACCTCATAAACATCACAGTCATGGTTTCATAAGAGGCAGCTCAGAAGGAAAACTGACTAGTCTCAGCTCATTGCCCAAGTACAGAGAAACAGAAAAGTTTCAGAAAAGTAAATATAATTAAAAAACAAAAAAGGGTTATGATCGCTCCAAGACAAGGGAAGCAGTGATTGAACTGAACAAGTCCTGCAGTTTTTAAGTGCTGTCTAGTGGCATCTTAACTGCTCTTGGCACTTGAGGACTGAAAGCCACTGTTCTTGAAGGACTGTCACATCACCCCCTGACACCTATAAACTGCTCTGAAGCTTAATTCCTCACAGTTTTATTGTGAAGATAATTATAGACCACATAAACTCAAGAGGCAAGATAATTTCTGCAGCCATTAATATCAGGTTTCAGCTGTGCAAACCAGGAAAATAATGACAGGGAACTCTCATTCTTCAAGGCATGAACTCATGATGAGACCTCACAAGTGGCAGAAGCAGCAAACCCCATTTTACAACCTGTATGAGCACCTTGTAACATAACTGCTATCATGAGCTGTTTATTTTCCATAAGAGCATGGTGTGAGAGAAGTTGTAGCTACTGCTTTTAGTCATACAACCATTTCAGTTGGAAAAGACCTCCAGGAACATAAAACCCAACCATTAACCCAGCACTGCCAAGTCCACCACTATACTATCTCCCCAAGAGTGATAGAGATCACCTCTGTCATCTCTTTTGTAGACAACAATAATGTCACCTCTCAGCCTCCTTTTCTCCAGGCTGAACACCTCCTGTTCTCTCAGCCACTCTTCATCCAGACCCTTCCCTAGCTTCTTCTTTGGACACCCTCCAGCACTTCACTGTCCTTGTTGTGAGGGGTCCAAAACTGAACAAAGGACTTGAGGTGCAACCTCACCAATGCCAAGCACAGGGGGCTTCCAGGTTTCAGAGCAGGACAAGGGCAAAGGGAACCTACACTTGCACCACCCTGTTTGCTCAGGACTGTTGATATTGTTCTGGGGTGGCATGAACCAACTGGCTCCAGATGGGTGGACTTTGGGCTGGTGACAGGGCAAAGGGCTGAGTCACACTCTGTTCCTGGGGGTTCCATTGTAAGCCCTTTGCCTTTCAGAATTACAAGTAAATTTTGGCTAACAGGGGCAACCTAAATGGACCTGAAAATTTGCCTATGTGCCAGTCACAAATTCACACAATCTCCTGCTCTTCTTCATAAAACCTTCTTGAGACTTGTCCAGACAAAACATCTTTGGTTGACTAGCCACAAGTCTACATCTGAAAAAAACAGAAAAATCCCAATGCTTTTAGGGGAAAAAAATAGACACCAAGGGACATGGCCCATTTTACACAGCCATTAAAGTTCCATCATAATGACAGCATGTGTTGCAGGAGGGTGGGAAGAAGGATAAACAGCAGTTTCAAGTCCAGAGCCTGGGTCTCCCATCAGATATATCAACCTTTGTGAGAGATAGCCCAGGGCTGAGTTACAGGCCAAATGTGTAAAAGTTGAGACTCATTTTTCACGTCCTGTTTATAAATGTCCTGCCTGGAAGACCTCACCTGGGTTTCTGGGTGCTCAGATTTGCTTCAAGCGTAGCCTCAGGCTTCCCAAACCCATGGCCACTCCCAATTAGGAGACACCTCAGAAAGCCAGCTGTGTCAAATATCATTAAATCTGAAAGCAAGTCAAAACAATCCCAAGGTCTTCTGTCCATCCAGAGGGAGCATTAATTTTTTTTTTTTTTTTTTTTTTTTTAATGGCAGTTTTGAAAGGATTTAGGAGCAGCAGCAGTGTCAGGAGGTTTGTATAATTTAGGAATCCCCTTGTTTCATATAAAGCAATTCACACTAGATCTGAAAACTGGCAAACAGTCAGCTAAATCCATTATCGCATGATAATGCTCAAACATTTCATTAATTCCTAACCAGCTGTCCTCTGCTCCCTTACCCCTTTCATCATACAAACATTTCTTTAACTGTCTAAGGGAGGGGAGAAGGGAGGATCAGACGCAGCCTCATAAAATTCCTTCACCCGCTTGGCCTGAGGCAAGTTATTTCTTTTGACACGCGTGTAAAATAATATTGGGGGTGGTGTTTGTTTGGCTTGGCTGAGTAGTGAGTTTTCATAACAATTTGGTAAGCCAAGTACCTGTGAAACGGAGTACAAAGAACTCACGGCAGCTTGTTGATGAGCCTGCCGTCCGGTTGATTAACATATCTCATTAAATAGGGAAGACCCCTTACTCCAGCATCTATGCCAAGAAACAAGACAAGGTGTTCAGAGCAGGCTGTTGCTCTCCAGTGGTTTGAGGTCCTGTAGGTTATTTCTCTTTTACAGTCTTCGGATACTCCATGCCAAACAAACCAGTGGAAGCGAGGGTAAGCAAGGGGATTGGTACCTTGGGGTGTTCTGCAACTACGTGACTCAACAAAGTGGATACATGCACGCCAAGAGCCAGAGAAAGATTTTAAGGTGACTTCTGGATGCTTTCTTTAAAAAAAGCTCTACCTGAAGTGCCTCAAATCTCTACACATTACCTAGGGACTCTCCAAAGAACAGGATTCGCCACCGTGCTGAGGAGGGACCTGAGGGGACAGCTCAGGGGTTGTCACCAATCATGTTCACAACCTCAGTCCAGGGGCTTTTCCCCCAGCCCCTCTCCTGGGCAAACACAGCACACGTTTGGACACCACATGAAGCTCCTGACTGACACTCATTTCTCCCCTGCCAAGATATGAGAGTACATTTATTCATTAAGGGTTAAATATTTGAAGTTGAGTAAGAACCTCAGGGGGAAAAGGTGGGTCTGTTTCCTTGGATTTTTTCCTACCTCTCCACTCACTCAGCATGAAAAATCACATTTTTTAAGCTAAAATGTTTGGTTTATGTAAAATTCCCCTTTTTGACTTTAGGCGCAGTTAAAGGCTGAGAATTAACAACTCTTGAGTGAAAATAACATGAGGAAATACAATGGAGAAATATCTGGACACGTCTGGACATGTCTGGACATTGCCAGAACGGGTGTAAAATGTCAGGCTGAGGTAAGGATCACACTTCACCACAAGAGCAGGCAAGAAAAGGACTGAAAAAGAAGTACTTTTTAATTTTATTTAGTTATTTTAAAATGAGGTGTCAAAACGGGAGGTAGCTGGGGTTGCCACAAACCCATGGGTAACAAGAAGCATATCTTAGAAATTGTAATGATATCTTGAGATATTTTCTTGGTGTTTTTAGGTGTGCTAGGGTCTCAGAATTTCACTAAAGTAATTCAAGTCTTTTTTCTTACCACAGAACCATTAGGCATTTCTATAAGTATAGGTATATTTTGTTTCTTCTGGGGAAAATACTTTAATGTTTTATTAAGGTGTATCACAGTTTTGATACAATGGATGATGTTTTGCTGTCAAGAGTAGGTGTTACACTGGGCTGTCATGGGTGTGTATCCTTTATCTCACCATTTGGCTAGTTAAGATAATTATTTTGCCACGTTTTGTATTTATAAACATCAGTAGTATGTATTATAAACCATCACTCTTTGAATGGACTTTGGACATCCTCACCAGAGGATGTTTAATTTAGTGAGTTGTTCATGATTGATCATGCATGCTTTTCAGCCCTTGGTCTGAATTAGCCTGAAACCAAAAACATTGATAGCAGCATTGTAGAACAAAATGTTGCTTACTATTTTTTTTTCTTTAGGACTTGTAATAGAGTCTCTCTGTTAGACTCAAGATTCATCTTGCTTTTTAATAGATGTGTACAGTTCTTCCATTTTGCCTTCTGTGGTTTTCCTTTTCTGAAGTCTGGTATGCTTTGCGGTTTATTTATTCATGAGTTGTAGAAAAAGAAGCTCACCATAAAAAAAAATTGTTTTGGAATATACACTTAATGGCGTGTCAAGAAACAGAAAACAATTACACTTACGCAATGTAACGTGCATTTTTACATGCCACTCGCAGGCTGCTTTATGCATCCCCAGTTTATGTAAGTAATGAAAATTAAATATCACGCTAGCCTGCACAATGCAGTCAGCACAATTAAGGCTGGGAGACCTTAATTGGGAATAAAAAAACACACACCAGCACTAAAAAAACACAGTCTTTTATGGCAAGTTTGCAGAGGGCTCTTCCAATGTGGCAGGCTATGGTGCCATGGGGAATGGAGTGTTTTAACGTCCTGAGGATCACTGGGCGCTGTGTGTTGAGGGTTGTGTTCTGCAGATGTGACAAATACATGACAAATGCCACATGTCACTCTCTCCATGGTGGCCTGGCACAGGGCCACCCTGTCACAGGGCTGGGCTGAACATGAAGAGAGGCAGCTCGTGGCGTCTGGCAGGCAGAGCAGCAGAGACAAGGTGGGGAGGCAGGACGGGACCTCGACTGCAGCCAAACATGAGGAAAAGGTATTATTTTCCTTCATGATGAAGGACAATTTCAGCAAATTGGGGCCAGCATGTTTGCAGTATCTCAGGTAGAGAACAGCACTCACTTCTGCCCTTTCCAAGCTGTTGGTCTGCAGCTGCACTTGACACAACTTTGCCTGAAGTCCACAAGGAAGTCTGCGCTCTGTTTCTGTGCGAACACCCACTACCTTGGCAGGGACAGTACAGGTAGAGCCTCCATCTGCTCTCAGGTTGCCACTTGTGCTCCCTTCCCAACCAAGAGCCCCTCTTCAACCCAGGAGCGATGATAACAGATTCATCCTTTGTCCCTGGGTAGCGGGAAAAACTCCTGCCACACAAACTGAGGAATGAGATGCTAGAAAGAAGCATTTCAGAAAGGGATCTGGAGGACCTGGTTGATGGCAAGCTGACTATGAGTCACCCCAGAAGGACCAGCCCTGTCCTGGGGTCATCAAGCACAACATCACCATCTGGGCAAGGGTGGGGATTGTCCCACTCTGCTCTGCACTGGGGTGGCCTCACTTTGAATATTGTGTGCAGTGCTGGGTATCACAATGTAAGATAGCACACTACTAGAGAGCAACCAAAGGAAGGTAATGCAGATGGTGAAGGGCCTTGAGGAGAGGAGGAATATGAGGAATGGCTGAGGACACTTGGTCTGTTCACCCTGGAGGAGACTGAGGGGAGACCTCATTGCAGTTACAACTTCCTTGTGAGGGGAAGAGGAGGGCAGGCACTGATCTCTGCTGTGGTGACAGTGAAGAAACCCAAGGGAATGGCCTGAAGTGGTGCCAAGGAGGTTTAGGTTGGATATTACAAAAAAGGTTCTTCACCCAGAGGGTAGTTGAGCACTAGAACAGTTTCCCAGCCAAGTGATCACAGCATCAAGCGTGAGCAGAGCTCAGGGTGTGTTTGGACAACTCTCTCAGGCACATGGTGGGACCATTGAGGCTCTCCTGTGCAGGGCCAGGAGTTGGACTCGCCTTGTGAAGATTCTGTGTCACTCTGTGACTCTGTCACTCTCCAACACCTGCTCAGGGACCGCCCGCCCCGGCTCCCCTCACGCGGGCACCCCTGCGACGGACGCCTGGGCGCCCCCGTAGCCCACGCACCGCCACCCAACAACGCCCCCCACCCGACCCCTCTACCCGAGGCCACACCCCTCATTGCATATTCATGAAATCACGCCCACAGCCTGAGGACACCACGCCTCTTGATACATATTCATAGCCCGCACCTCACGTACCCCCGGGAGGCCACGCCTCTCTCGCTGCATATTCATGACCCCGGGGGCGGGAGGGGGCGGAAGCGGAAGCGGAAGCGGGTGCCGGTTCCCGAGGACCCGGTATAAAGCGGCCGCCGCTGCCCGGTGCTGCCGCGCTCGCGCCGCCGTCAGTCACCTCGTCCCTTCCCTCCTTCCCTCATTCCCCTCCCGCCCTCCCCGGCGCCGCCACCTCCCCCCTCCGCCGCACGGAGCAGGTCCCGGGTGCTGGGGGAGACCCGGGGACAGGTAAGGGGGGCGGCGGGAGCTTGGGCTGTGAGGGTGTCTGGAGTGAGGAGGAGGTGTGGGGTGACGGGGATGAGGGGGGCCTCGTGAGGGCGAGGAAGGGTTTCGGATGAGGGGCTGGTAGAGGTGGGGAAGGGCTTGGGGTGAGGGAGGTAAGGAAGGGCTTGGGGTGAGGGGCTGGTGAAGATGAGGAAGGGTTTGAGGTGAGGAAGGGCTTGGGGTGAGGGGCTGGTGGAGGTGAGGAAGGTTTTGGGGTGAGGGGCTGATAAGCTTTTTGGATGAAGGAGTTGTGGGACTGGAACGGTGAGAGGGTTGAGGAGCTTTGGGGTGCAGGTTTGTGAAGTCATGAAGATGGGAAGATCATGAGGATCTTGGCGACGAGGGTCATGTTAGGCTGCAGAGGTGGAAACTGGAAATGCCATGTGCTGTGGTGAGAAATCAGATCAAAGGAGATATTGGGATGCAAAGACTGGGAAGGGATGAGGAATAAGGTGATGTTGGAGAGGCTTGTTTGGGGTGTCTGAGATAGCCATCTCTTTGTCATCAGAATTCATTAACTGCCGCTTTAGGTTTGTGTTGGGTGGAGACTGCTGGAAGAGGACTTGGCAAAGGGACTAAAGAAGGACATTAGTGTACCTTTTCAGACTGTTAAACTTCAGTAGTCTGCCATTTGAATAATTCCACACTTAATCTGTCACCTGATCTCAAAGCTTTATCACAAAACAATTGAGTCTCTCCTTGCCTGATATGATGGTGGGAGGCTACTAGGGGAAGAAGTTACTTCCAGCTTTGCTCTTAAACCTCCCATGAATGGCAGCAGTTTTCCTTAAGATCATGTTGTCAGCGATCTGCAACTTTTAACTGTCTTCATTTAGTAACTTTAGCAGGTGCAGAAACTCTGCTTTACCTTGAAAATTACTCTCTCCATGGGGCAGTTTTCTGTTGGAGTGCTTTGCCTTCAGTATTATCTAGGTATAGAGGGGAAAAAGGAGGGCAGGAAAAGATTTTGTAGAGGCTCTGACTTGGCATTGGGTGCGGTGAGTCAATCAATGTTGCTGGAGCCTAGCTAATTCAAGGACTTTCAAATGGGAAAGGATAGGAAAGATATTGCAGGATGCTGAATGTTAGAAGAGATGTTTTCTCCTTCAGGGAGAGAGCTGTTACAAGAATTGGATCTACAAGGAGAGGTAGCACTAGGTACAGAGCACAGACAACTGCAGCATTATGAGCATCCGTGGGAAGGAATTGCACTGTTACAGCATGTATCCTCTCTGCTCTGCAAAAACTGCTTCAGTGTGAGCTGTGTCATGTTCCACTGCTGTGATCAGACAGTGCTACTGAAATATTTAATGAAATATGGCTCGAGCTCAAAGAACGAGCTGGTGAATACTTCCTGCTTCCCTCCCCAAGTCAGGCTTTTTTGTAAATATCTGCCAGAGGAGGGCTGCTGATGTGATTGCACTGCCACGGCTTGTGTGACGACTTCCCTCCTACCAGTACTGTGAAAGATAAGGTCTTCCTTGCTTGGTTTGTTTAGTGATTATACTGGATTGATTAAATGTTCAACATGCCTAATTTTTCCCTTCTTAAATAAGGGAAGAGGTTTCAGAGAGATTAAACTACTTACTTGACACTTTGGCTAAAAATCCTTACAGAAGTGCTTTTTACTGTAAGTTTGAAAAGTTGACACTACCTTAAGCTCCTAAAGATGCTTCCAGTGGTCTCTTATGAATCCAAAAACATCTGTGAGTTCCTGTGTATGTCAGAGATAGTGGCAGCTGCTGTCTTGGAAGCGAGGGCTTCATCCCTCTATTAATAAGATTAAATTGGATACTTGAGGGAGTTTTCATGACAAAATAACAGTTTCCATGATGTAATGGGTGGGATCAGTGGAACAGCTTCTATTTTAGTTAGCTATTTGTGGTGTCAGAGGCCGATTTACATGCGTTGGCTCGTGCCTCTCTGAGCAAGTAAATGATAGCAGTTCTTGTGTTCAATTATGTATGACTGAGGTATCTTCAGCAAAAGCATGACGTGTGGTTCCACAGATAAACCCTCCTGTGTAACTGTGGGTTAACTCCTGCAGGAGCCTGCTGCTCTCGGGGAGCCTGTTGCTGAGAAAGGAATGAGCAGTATCTGCTGACGTGATCTTGCTTAGATGCTGTGGGGACTGCTGGCATCGAGGGCAATCCTCTCCCTCCAAGCTGAAATGTGCCTAAAAAATTCAGTCTGTTTTAAATACAGTTGTATTGTGCTGTCTTGCACGGACAAGGGAGGTTGTTTCCTGCTGGAAGTGTCCTTAGTAAGCCATGAGAAGGTGGCAGGAATACTGACTGACAGCTGGTGAACTTGCTGCTCCTTCTGTGTCATGTTACAACAATACTCATGAAGTGCAACTTTGTTCATATGCCTTTTCAGTGGGGTGACACAAGTGGAATATTTTCGTGGCTTCCAGTGAAGTGTTGTGTAACTCTGAAACAAATCACATGCTTGTATGTCTAAGTGCATATGACCCTAAGTTTTCACACTGAAGCAAGTGTGAAGACTGTTTGAGGAGCTTTCTGAAGTAACTGCCTTGGTTCCTCCAGGTGGAAATGTAGGCTCTCAGAGAGCAGGCTGAAGTTGGACCTGTCCTATAGGGCTGTGACCTCCAAGGTTAATTGCCTTTAAACTCACTCCAGTCCTGGATTCTCTGGCAGCTAGAAAGTTAAAACTTGGTAATATAAAGTTGCTCTGCTTGTGTGCTGAGGCAGGAATGCATGGACTCTGCCTCTTATCCCTGTATAAACTTAAATGGATAATTTATAAAAGCAAGGAGAACACTAATGTTGGATGGTACCTGCAGAGTAATTCAGCAGTGAACATGCATCTAACGTTTGAAAGACTTTCTTGCTGTCAAAATATGTTGCCAACTGAGCAGCTTAGAAAAGATCTTGAAGCTTTTGATGTCAGGAATTCCTGGGTGGAAAGATGATGGCTGGGATGACCTGCCAGGTAGTGCCTGCAGCTGTGAACACTTAAGGACTTTCAGCAGACACTGATTTAAGCTATAAACACTTCCTTTACACAGGAGCAATTGGTCTTGTCTAGCTTAGTCTGTAAACTGCCTGTGATGCACTGCTGTCATCCTTGGCTGAGCACCTTATGACTTCCAGTATTAATTCCTAGAATAGAAGGCCAGTTCCACTGGCATTATGTGGGCACTGCTACTTGCATGTTAGGCAAAACCAGTGAAATCCTTCACATCACAAGAAGCTGGAGCTGGCAGTTTTGTTTGAGCTTAACTTGTGGTCTGTTCCTCCTCTGCCTAAGACCATAAGCCACCCTAAAATAATTGCATCAAATGATCGGGCAATGTGTGTTGAGCAACACACATTGAGTGCATGTGTGCTCATATCATGCTTGACCTAAAAACAAGCTTCACTTGCCCTTCAATCTGACTGCAATGCTATGGGCTACTTTTAATAGTGTAAAAGCATGCTGAAAGAGGCAAAGCTATTGGAGTTGAAATGGAGCTTTCCAGTTGATCTGCCAGGAGAGTCCCATGGAAGTGACGAGGCTGTTGTGACGGAGCAGGAAACTTTAGCAGCTTGGAGAGTAATGAATAACATGAAGAATTGTTTGTGCTGTGTTTTAGTTTTGCAAGGGTCACTCCCATGACCTTTATATCTGTGATACTTGCAAGATCCCAGGCTGTGGGCATGAGATTCACCAAAACTCCAACAGAACAGCTTTGTGTGCGGTTGTTTTCCTTAGAGAGGGGGTAACTGATCTGATACCTGTTCTGTGGAACTTCCTGATCCTTCAGCTTAGAGTTAGCCTTACTGGACACTTTATTTCAGTACCCCATTGACTTGGGGATTGCAGAGTGCAATGGACACTGCTTAGCTTAATATACCAGCACTAAACTGACACAAGTGAAACAATACTCTGACTAAGCAGAGCCTTACACCTGCCCAGTAGTGGTTGTATCAAGTCAAATAAATTTTCTAGCTGTTGTGTGTTTAAGGCTCTATGCAAAACCAGAAAACAATCCAGTTGTCAAAGTTGAAGCAGAACACTGTTAGGATGACTGACACCATATGTGTAGCTTGACAGCTGATGTTTCAACCTAAGAGTCACCTTTCAGATGGGAGATCCTGGGCAGCCCAGAAACCAGGCGTGGAAGCAAGAGACTGTTAAGCTGTGGACTGTTGTGAGCTGAAGACTGCGTGCCTTCAGTAAGCTGCTGCTGTCAGGTGACTTTTACAGTCACCAGCTTATCAGTTACCCACACATCTTGCAGTTGGGTCACAGCCCTGCCCAGAGAAACTGCCCAAAGCTTCCACTGGTAAACAGATATCATATCCTGCATTTGGGACTGTGAGAGGCTCTTGTATCCAAGCACTGAATAATTACTGCTCTTCTAAAACTAGTTACTCTTTACTGTGGTACAGAAGCATAATATTCCTCCAAGTGAAAAATGGTACTCTACACAAAAAAAAGAGCTGATTTCATACTATTAAATCTAGACCTCCAATAAAGTTGCCCAAGGCTGAATTTGCCTTGAGTTAAAAGCCTGACTTTGGGCATCACAGTGATGGGTTCAGAGCACTGCAGTGTCTGAGCCACAGAGTGGTTTGTGCTGTGATCTAACTGGCACACAGTGGCTATTAACTAAAGCCCCTTCTTGCTGGTACTTCCAGCAAGTGCTGTGCAGTCATTTAGACTGCAGCTGGCATACGGCTTTGTAACAACTCGGGACAAGCAGCCAGGTTTTCTCATCAAACTTGCTCTTGGCAAGTGACTCTGGCAAGCATCAGGACACAAGGCTTTTGTTGGGTAATGATTTGGTTTGGCTTAAGAGCTGCTCCTGACCTTGGTTTGGCTCTTCCTGGCATGTATTCTGCTCAAAACATGAATCTCAATCTATAGATGACGGGAAGTTGGTCTCCACAATGTTGACCACTAACAAAACGTAAAACCCAGATGAAGCTGGGGAAGACTTGATTTCCAGGACTCCCACTTATGAAGGATAAAGACTATTAAACTTTAGCTTTAGGGGACCAAGCTGGCCTACACTTCAGGCTTGACTCAATCTCTTTTGCAGTGTTATATGAAGACTGACTGATCTGGTGGCCTGAGGTGTTCTGGGTGGAGACTGAAGCGTATTTTCCTTGCACGACTGAAATTGTCACTCAATAGCTGCTGCTCATGTGGCAAGGCATAAAAGGGTAGGAGATAAAACTTAGTCCTTAGAGTAAGCCAAAGATACTTTTAAGAAAATTCTAGTGTGTAAATGGCAGCAGGAAGGTGTTTCCCTGAATTTTGTTGAACTCTGAAGTGGATATTGTCAGTATTCTGGGGAGAGCAAGGTTGGTTCTCTTAGCAGAGTGGAGAGAGGACCTAGTTTCCTCATCTTGTTTTAAATGAGAGCTCTAATGTTTTTGTAACTGAAATTGAAACCAGTGTTATGCTGACCCTGCATATTTTCTATCCTCTGCTGGCTGGCCTGGAGTACTTCTGCATGCAGTGTAGTTCATTTATTTTGGAGACTTGAAAACAAGCCATTATCACCCTTCAGTGCTAGATAAATAAATGATCTAACTGGGGGCTGAACCTAGTGTTCTTTTACAAAAGCACAACTGCATGTAACTCTTATCTTCTGCATTCTGCCCTTGAATATATGATCAATCTTTCTGGCCCACATCCAGAAACCAGTGGCTTAACCCAGCAAGCGATGACTGCAGAGCAGTCAGATTTCTGTGCCACTTAATTTCCTATCATCACTTACACACTGTAAACAGTCTCACAGAATACATTTAACATGAGCACTGTTTAACCTACAACTTTCTTATCAATCACATGGAAGTACAAATAACAGAAACAGGAGTCAACTTTTGAATAGTCTTGTTGCTGGATCTGTGCTTCCAGTTAACAAGAGTTAAAAGGGGTTGATTTTTTTGTTTTGTTTGTATGTTTGATGGTTGTTGAGATTCTGTTTGGTTGGTTTTTGGGGGTTTTTTTGTGGGGTTTTTTTTGGGGGGTGGGGGGGAGGGGGGAAGAAGGCATTACATGCAGGATAAAAAAAAAAAACTCCTCCCATTTTATGAGGGGAATATCTGAGCAAGTGCACTGGCCTGAGCAGTCTGGCTCTGGGTACTCCCAGAGGAGTGATTTGACAGTCTGAACTATTGCTCCTTAGAGTAGTGTGGCTGGCCAGCTAACTCCCAAGAGTTCAAAAAATAACCCAAAACAAATGCAGCTTGCTTTAACACCAGCACTTCTAGTGCACGTCCTGTTTGCTGTCTGATTTGCATCTGGGGGAATCAGCTTGTGGTGTAGACTTTTTCTTTTTCTTGGCTCTTGTTCTGCTTCTGACTTTGGTGCAGTGGGAAAAGGCTTCCACTTCTCAGTGCACAGGTACCCTGATTATTCCCAACATCATGGCACTTCCACCTCTCTAAAAGTCAAATACCTCTCAATGAGCTGAAAAAAGAGAGTGAGTGGGCAGTTACCTGTTCCTTTCCTATTCCTATAGCCATTTCTGGCCCTACAGTTGGAGCTTTTTCTGCTGCTTTGTTTTCAAATCACCTTTCCAGTTTGTCATCTTCCAGGTACAGCCTGTTCAAAACTCTCATTATGCAGCAGATCTTTCAGTCTGCTGAAGAAATGGAATGGAATTGAATCAGATAAGGTGTGTCCCCTTCCAGACAATTGCTCTGGAATAGTTTGTGTGACAATTCAGTGTGCCAGTTGAGAATAAGCCTTTTGACCCTATAGCACTAGTGGGATCTCTAATCTTCCTTGTATGCATATGACCTGGACACTACCACAGCCTTTCAGTTGTGTAGTAGCCCCCAATTAAGCTGTATATAAAAGGGTTTGGGTTCCCATACAGTGAATTTTGTGCTAACATCAGATGCCTGCATGTCTGGTGAGTTTGGTATTATATAGTCAGTAAGTCTTTTACTGGTTAGGAACAGCAGGATGTATTTGTGGACAAGTAATAGTCTTGGTGTGATGACTTAAGATAAAGCCTCACTACTTTGTCCCAGGATATTCTTAGCCCGTGGCTAGATCTCTGTAACATCAGTTTGTCAGTATGAAACCTAATGAGTCTCAGGGTTGTCAGTATAAACTTGACTCTGTTCCTTGAATAGAATTCACTGCATCATCCTACCTCTTCGTGGTAGAGACTCACTTCAAAACCCAGTGCTTGATTCCTGCAAACTATGAAACAGGTACATTCATCAGATTACAAACTTCTAGCTCATTCCAGCAGCCCCAACACTGCATGGTATTTCCCTCAACTGCACTTAGTAGTTTTTTCTTCCTCATTAACTATGCTCCTAAATTAACACGTTCTTAGAGATCAGTGCCAGTTCTTTGTTAAGACTGGTTACTGAATAACTGTTTGTAATTAATGTCTGAATTTATCACTGGTACAATGCTGGCTACACTGTTCCCTGCACTTCAGTCTTTTTAAGAAGCCCTTTGTCAGCAGACTCCCTGTCCGGGTGGCTCTGTGAGGATTCTGTGTATTGCTGAGTATCTCACTTGCAGGATCCTTCAATGAACCCGGTAAGTTGCCCTGATTGTGGATCACAGCCTCATTCTGTCTGTTTGGAATTTAGCAATTGATGTGT
This sequence comes from Sialia sialis, assembly GCA_009812075.1. Lineage (NCBI taxonomy): Eukaryota > Metazoa > Chordata > Aves > Passeriformes > Turdidae > Sialia > Sialia sialis. The sequence continues at coordinate 2,803,607 of VRYO01001463.1, forward strand.
CTCTGGTCTTTTCTGACCTTTGAAGTTTTGGGGGTTACCCATTGACAAAGCCACTGCTGCTAAGTGGCTCATGGTCAAACATCACTCCCAGAGAAATTGAAGTCCCTACACACAATTATTGTATTAACTGGAGATATACACACACACATACCATAGCTTACAAAAATGCAAATTCCTTAAGTAGGGAATAAGATTTCAGCTTTTCATGCAGAAATTGCTGGGTCCAAATTATTTGGAGATCTTGCCCTAGGGGATGGGATAAGAAAGCTGCTGCAGTTCTGTGATTCAGACCTTCACAGTAAAGTTGCTTTCTCTGTGGGGAAAAAGGGTCTGAAATAAAGAGGTGTTGGTAGTGGTTCTCCAACCTTTAATACTAAAGGTATATTTTCTAATAAGGGCGTGTGTTTAAATATTTCAGCTCTATATAATACCTTCACTGTGCACTGTACTTTCCTTCTTGCATCTAAATGAATGTGGTCAAGGTGGAAGCACTGAGCAAATGAAAGCAACACTTGGTTTATCTCCTGCAACAGCATTCAGTTCATTAATATTGCATTTCCCTGTAACTTGGAAAATGAGTGGAAGCCTGCCTTTGTCAAAATATTCTGTATTTTTGCATTAGTGACTGTCCAGCATAATTTTTAATTCTTACCTGATGTGGTTATGCTCGCACCATTGTAATACTTCATTTTCTTACTCACTGTTGATGTAGGGATTAAATAACTTCCTTTCTCATTGTCTGGGTAATAGTCATATCTTTTCAAAGAATGAGAATAACAAGAACACTGGCCAATTCTTAGCTTTCACCAGAGAAATTTTTAAAATATTGGACCGGACTGAGAGGAAAGCAGGAAGCCAAGGCTGGAAACTTCTCTGCTCCATCCTATCTGATAAAGCAAGCAAGAGCCCAGAATTTTCCTTCATTAATTTGTTGGCCTCACAGGACAAACTGGAGCTCTAAGTTGCTTGATGTGGGCAGCTAAGACTAAAGCTACATAAGTCTGTCTTTTTGCATCTGAAAAGGGTTAGGCTTGTAATAATGCTGTGACCCTTCCAGCCTTGCAGGGAATAAAGAAAATACAGCAAGCTTCCATGAGCAATGAATGCATCCTACACTGTTTATATTTGGGCCTGTAATTTCATGTTAGATCTTCACTCCCAAGACTTTTAAGTAGATAAGGCACAGAATTAAAGTGTAGATCATGCAGCAAAAGCCTGAAAGTCTGGGAGGCTTTTGTCATCAGGTGGGTGGGGTGTTTCACTCTCAGCATGTGTGGGGAGGATGTATCCAAAGTGACAGGCAAGTGTCATTGCTCACAGACTGGTGGGATTCAGCTGTGGCTGCACCACTGAACTGCGAGTGCTTCTGAAATAGTTTAATCTCAGCAAATGGTTGTCAGGCCTGCTCCTCGTGGTAGGGAATGTTTAATAAAAAGCATGTGGGATGGCACATACATGTGTGTGGTTTGTTTTCTGTTCAGCAAAGAAATCTGGGATCGGGCCTCTCAAGATCCTACCCAGATGGCTGATTTAGCCCCTGTGTCCTAAAGTAAATGGAGTCTCTTTAGATTACACTATTCTTCAGAAGGAATTAACATTTCATACCTGGGAAATTTGTCTATGCTAATTTCAGTTCCATGTTTTTGAAGGCTGAGTTTTGCTCCTTGCCAGTGAAGGCTTAAGCCTGGTTGATGCTTATTGTAACATGACAAGTATTCTTTCATCAGGTAAAATACAGAATACTGTTGTACATTTTATATTTATTCTGTTTTTCCAGACTTCACGTATGAGCGGTGAGCAAGGGTGTACAAAATCCTCAGAGGAAGGTGAAAAAGTTTTCGTAGCAAAAACTTGTTTGAGTTATACACACTGCTGTTCACATTACTACAGATAACTAAGAAGAATTTTATAGGCACCCTGTGGGCTCTTTTCCTGCAGGTTTTATTTTTTCCTGATAATGTAAGACATTTTTATCCCCTAACTTAATTGAGATAGAGTTAACTTAAACTGACTGCAGCTTGATTGAGAACCAGAATACAAGTTAAGGATAGTCATGTGTTATGTCATGGCTGTTTTAATGTGGAACTGAAACTTATTTAAATATCTTTTGGCTTAAAAGGAAAGGTTTAAAACAAAATGAAAGTGACCTTTTGAATTATCCCTGTTGAACTTTGAAATTTGTTACTGGAAGAATAAAAACTTAACAAGATGATAAATTGATTTCACTTAAATGAGATAAAACAGGGGCACCACATGCCTGTTATCTCTTAAATCTTGACTGCTGTACAAAGCAACATTACATTATTTCAAATCTATTTAGGCTTTTAAAACCTAAAACAGTTAAGGATATGCTACAGTTAACTGCTGATTGCTTTAATCAAATCTTATTCCGCCTGAAAATCTGGCAGGTGATTGTTCAAACGATAAAAACAGCATATGCTGGTCCTGTAATTGGAAAAGTAAAATGACTAAGCACAATGTTCTCAGTAAAGCTGCCAAAATAAAATACAGCTCAGAAGGGCAAGCCACACATTTCATTAAAATAAGGTTCAGTAACCATGAAATTTATCACCCTAAGGGCTTCCTCACTCTGACAAGTGACTTAAGTGTAAAATGTCAAATACCTCTGTGCTGACCAGTAACTTGCATTAACTTTAGATCTTGTTAGTCAAATTCTAGACGTACTTTCTTGTTCACAAGCTACAAGAAATAAATAGCTTTCTCCTCAGCTTCCTGTGTTACTGCTGAAGACTCACACCTGCACATGCAAATGTCTTTGACTTTGTGGACTCTGAGAGATGGGAAATTGTGTGTGCTCACAAGTGAAGGTGAAAGAATGGGAGGGAACAACCTCAGCTTGTAGAACTGTGAGAAGCTGAGCCATGAGGGGGGCAAGGAAAGGAGTGAACCTGCTGCTTGTCCTCCCCATGATGGATAATAACACTTCTGTTACTCATAGCATCTGGAAAATATTCTCTAATTCTGTTACAAATTGGGCCAATCATTACCTTTCTGATTGAGAGATAACACCCTGTTGTTCTTTTAACTGCTTCTACATTTGAAACCCTCTGTCAGGACTTTGTTTAGAGATGTAAAATAATCTCATGCCCTTCAGACTCTATAGTCATGTCTTCTGGCTCCTGTCCTTTTGATTATTTCCTCTCCCAGCTTTTTCTGCTTGACTCAATCTGATGTACAATGTGCTTTGCTCACTGAGATGTTTGCCTTGAATGTTGTGCTTGATGAGGAATCATTTGAGGTGATCCTCACCTCTAAGAGACTATTAGAACAAAAGTGAGAATATCTCAACAGGATGTACTGACTTGGGTTGTGCTTCTCTGCTGGAATCCACAAGTCATCCTGAAAAATGTGCAATCCCTTCTCTAAACTGCTAGCAGGAGCAGTGTTTGAATAAATATTTGCCAGGCTTTTGGTTTTATTTCACACTATGCTTTTGAATCCTTACAGAGAGATCCCTGTTCAGTAAACCTGCTTGACTCACCCTCGCCTCTCTCTGACCTCTCGACTAGCTCTCACTCAGAGATGGGGTAGGGGGTCATGGATGAGCAGACAAAGGAGGCTCAGACTCCTGGCTTTGTTCCAAGGTTTATTCTCAAAGGTGTCCAGGGAGAAAGAAAACGGTCACATGGTACACAGGGGTATATCTAGAATCTAGGAAAAGGGTGGGATAGAAATTGGATCTCTTCCAACTTGGTATGGTCAGAGGGATAGGGTCACACCACAGGGTCAAGGAATGTACTATGTAAAGAAATGTTGGATAGTGGAATGCAACATCTGCTCTCAGTGCATGAGATGATAATACTTCTGGACCAACACTGGAAAGCTATTGGGAATATTGTTCAGGAGTCAGGTAATCTACACAGCAAAATTTGTGGAAGCTGAGTGTCCCACCTACTTCAGTGATGGTTTCATCTAAGCTTGGCAGAGCCTGAATACAGTCATCCTACTGTTTATTAATAAGACTTGTGAAATCTTACATGACTGCTAATTTATTAAAACCTTCAAGTGTTTCGGAGTAGAATTTTCCCTGGAAGACTTCCTGAGTGACTAAATTCAGGCAATCCTAATTGTCTAAATTCTAAAATCGCTTCCTTGAACCAGAGGCCTTAACTAGCTATCCAATATGCCAGTGCTTACATAGGGCTTTTAGAAATTCTAGGCAAAACTAATGTCACAACAGTGTCACCAGGATAACTGCCAGCTGGTCAAAGCCTCCTTCACTTCATATTTATGTTTGCCTGCTCTTGACAGCTGTATCCATCAGGCAGGTGCAGCATTTCACATACTTAGGATATATACATCACTATATGAAGGTAGCAACTTTTTGTCTGCTTTTCGAGGACTTTGCCAAGTAGGTGGTAAAGTTGAATGACAAGTCTGTTAATTTCAAGAAATTTATAAATGCCTTGCAGATAGTGAGACAGCAAAATAATTCAGGAATAAAAGTTGTATCCCTTACCAACTCCACGTGTGATAAATGGATTTAGCTGGTTGTGATGTTAGAGAAAGGAATCTGTAAGTATTAACTATCTTCATGGGAACTGGGGTGGAAGCCAAGCCACTATCTTGTACCAGAATAAACTGATAAGAGAAAGTATTCAGTTAAAAGTAGAGCAGGTGTTCAAAGAAATAGTGTGAAGATACAAAACTCTTTAAAAAGTTGATATTAGGTAATATGTGCATTAGTCATTCAAATACCTGACTTCAGTGACTTTAACTCATCCCCTTGTAGAAATTACAACTACCCTACTGGTCTTCTCATTTTCCCCCACAGATGCAAGCCCGTGATTTTTTCTACAGGTCCAAAAGAGAACATTCCTTTGAAATGTTCTAGTCAGAAGCACCAAACAGCTTTGGCCAGGTGTATGTGTGCTCCCATCTTCCTTTGTCTGACCTCTGCCGTTAGTGATACTCCTTGCTTGGGATACTGCTGTGGGCAGTTGCCATCTCCTGGAAGATAAACATCAAGAGAGTTTTGAAAATGGAGAAATTTAATATATGATTTCAAGTAGAGTCTTGCGATGATAAGTTGCAGGTTGATTAGGAGTTGACAGATGAGGCAGCTGGAAATGTAATATCTGGAATACTGTGAGGTTAGGCTCAGCTTTCCAGAGGAGCAGTGAGAAGACTCTGCATCTATTATGCTTTTAGGATCAGAGAACAGAAAGCTCTGAGTCCCTATCTTATGGTGTGCCTGTTCCCAACAGCTGCTGCCAAACCCTAAAGATGATTAAACCACAGAAATGAGTGGAGACTAAATCTCTTGTTCTGTACTACTGTGCCATTTGAGCAGAGCAACAGAGACATGAGTGGAGCAAGATGGGGAAAAGTTAGTGATGCAACACAGACTTTAAGCACTGTGATTAAAGGTGTGTGGATGGCAGAAGATGAATGAGAGCTCTTTAATTTAACTGTCTTCATGAAGCCCACACTCTTGCTGGATGCTATTACTCAAGTTTAGAGAATGCTCCTGCAGCATGTTGAGATGCCTAAGCAGGTAGGCTAAGAGCACTAAAGGCAGCATTCACTGATCAGCTCACAGTTTGGTTTCTGTTCTGTGAATAGCCCTACAGCCCCTGAGCTGAGAGGTCCTTTAATGTCAGGTGCCTGTTAGACTAATTCTAAAGATGTACCTGAGCAAGACATTGCTGTTCCTGTTTATCCTTGAAATCAGCACCCACCAAATTTCAGTTGTTATTCCCCAAACGGTAGTTGGTGTGCGTTTTAAAATTTTAAGGAGATACTCAGTCCTGAATTGAAGCAGTAGCTGTTATTTGCACTTAGTCTGTGGAGTCCCTTTTATATTCCTTCCTCTGAAGATGGCTTACACTAACTGCACGTGTGTTTTGGTGTCTCTTTAAACAATAAAGGCACAAAGCCAAATTTATCTTGTCAGGTGCTCAGGTTACTACTTCTTTCTCTGGATTTCCCCTTTGGCTTGAGATTTCAGGATCTATCCTGAGTAATAGAATGAGCAAAAGAGATTGCTTGTTCTCTGAGTGCACTTTGCAGAGAGGATCCCATTCCTTTCTGAGGATATTAGATGTCTAGTAGGATAACCTGCCAGCTCAGCTGTTACACTTCAGTATCAAGCTCCTTTGTGCACTTCAGTTCTGGCGTTTCCTTCATTGTTTTTCTCTTCACAGATGAAATACTGCTTTCAGTGCCTGCATGCATTAAAGCAGCTCTCTCTGCTTAGAGAAATACCTGTGATATTATCTGACCACAAATTCATTCTGCTTCTGAGAATGATCTGGAAAAGCACTCTAGCTGGTATGCAATTAGCCTTGCATAAAGAAATAATCACTAGATTAGCTTTGTTTTCTAAACAATCAATTGTGCTTGTATAGGCTGAACCTCTCGCTGCCCTGTTCTTTATGTCAGCAGCCCTGTATCATATGCATGACTCAAGTGCAATCACTTTGAATCTTACAGCTAAATTAACATTGGCTATGACTTGTTGATTTTAAATTCCTATTTAATGCAGAGAAACTCTCCCCTTCCTCGAAGAAGCCTGCCTAGTCCTGTAGACACTATTGCAACAATGTTTTGTTCTTATGGATATTCAAGAAAAGCTGCTTTAGCACGTGAAAGATTAATTCACTGAGGATGTTTTAGGTAATCTATCTGTGTTATCTGATAGTAACCTCCAACAGAAAATGCTTTTGGGAGACTAGATGCCTTTCAAATAGCATTTGCTTGTTGTTTTGGGTGAGTTGGTTTTGGGTTTTTTTGGCAGGACGTGGGAATAATAGCTCACAAGGGCAAGCAGTGTTCAAGGTATTTAAATGTACATTAGCATCTCCACTGCCTTTACAACCTGCTAGTGGTAGTCCCAATTGCCTTGTAAGAAATAGTTATAGTGCAGCTGTTGAAACCATTGGTTCCACTTAACCACTTGCCTTGGAAACTTTTCTCTGTGGGGACTTAGAGAGGTGCAAGACCCATGATCTGAATGCTGTGATGAATACTTAGAGTCCCATGAATGAAACCTGCCCTCATCTCACAGTGCAGCTTTGTCCCTTGGTTAATATGTTGTTTCCCTTGGAGGATGGCAGCTGTGTGTTTTACAGGAAGCATACAGGAAAAGTTGATGAGACTGACAGTGCATGATTGAATTGTCTGACTGTGACAGGGCTAATCCTAGACTGGGAGATGGGTTTGCTTTCAAATATTTTCACCTGCAAGAACTTCTATAGTGATTGCACTGATGCCAGTAGGGTCCAAACACTTCTCTGGTGCAGGAACGCTGGGGTCTCACCCCAGGGTGTTGCAGATGTGTGCTGTTGAAGTGGCATGGATGCTGGAGCTTGTGCATCCTCTAAGAGGAGAACAGCTGACAGTCATTCCCAAATTAGGTAAAAATGTTAAATTCTGGCAAGCCTTTGCTAAGTATTTAATAGTTCTCCAGAGTCACAAATGGAAGAAGTTTGTGTCCTCTAAATATTGCCCTGCTAGCTGGTCTTCATGTGTCAAGTCCAACTGCCAAGCACTTGTAACCTCTTATTATTTTAGTGTACATGTCAGTAAATATCTTATCCTGCCAGTTCTAACAGGGTTACAGCTTGGCAAAACACATTCTAAAATAGCATTTGTTCATCGTCCAAAATCAAAATGTCCTGATCAAGCTGCTCTTAAATGTGGACATCAGCTTTTCTATGGGGCTGCTTGTAAGCCAGCTGCCTAAAGCATATTAGTTGCACTAAAATGAATGGTTTGTAACTTGGCCAAAATATTTTCTGTTTATTACCTGTATTTCTGTCTCCTGTAAGGTTTAACTCTTATGTGGTGTGGGTTCCCTACTTTGTTGAAAGTACTGGCTGTGGAATTTCTTACTGTGTGGATCCTAAATGCTATAAATAAGGTCGGAAATCAGTGTGGTGATGCAACCCTTTTAAGTGCTGATTTATCCATATTATTGACCAAACAGTAATTCTCTGGTTTTCTAAAGGTTTAATAATTTTTTGGGTTAAGAGGGGATTCTTATTTTTATTTATCTTACACCTTATTTAAAATATACATGCTGTGCATAACTACTAGGTCAGTTCAAATGTTTGTTTAAATAATTGAGAAACTAAATCAAATAGCTCTACTTCATGGCAGTGTACATAAACACGTCTGTCACACTGGTATTTGGGACAGCCTAAAAAACTGGAGCAGGGATCTGCTCAAGTGCTCCAGCAATACTTTTTATGGTGTGTGCTTTCTCAACGTTTGTTTGTAATTATTTGTGCTGCTAAAGGGAGGCGCTGGAGATGTTTACCAAAGGTGCTGCACCCTAAAACCTGCAGATTCCTCTGTTAGCACCACCTTGTGCATTGCAGGTGTGGGGCCAGAGGGGTGGAAAGCAGCTCTTTTACCACACCCTTTGGAGTGAAGATTTAGGAGGAGGTGATATTCTTTTGGTGCCAGGAAGTAAGTAAGAAATAAATGTTATCTCTAAACACCTTTTATTCCTTTCTTTCAGTACTGAAGTGATGAATTCCATTTAATACTTCATCAGGGGATGTTAGAGTGTTTTCTTTGGCTTAGGTGGAGGGAAGCTCTGCAAAGCTTTGTGGGAAAGGGAAGGAATCTCTTCCTTGTGCTGACTAGAGACAATTTCCAGCAATCTGTGAGGACTCGGTGTGGGCTCAAACTGCAGGTTAGGCTGTAAATGCTGGTTTATTACCAAACAATCACAGAGATGAGGTTCCCCTTTGATCTGTGAGTCCACTCAAACAAGGCAAAATGAGAACACTTAGTGCAAGATGATATAACCAGTTATATATACTTGTTTACAAACCCTTTAGAGAATCCGAAATGTGAGAAACCCTCTTCTGAGATGTTTTGGTTTTTCTCTGAGGGATTAATTATTTCCTCAGAGTTAGTAAAATCCGGTCAAAACCTGACTTCTCTGTCTTTGTTAGAGGGTGAACAAAATTCTAGGGATGTTTTCAAAAGCTTCCTTTAACAGTTTTCTGAGATTGAATGATGGTAATGCGTTTAGGGACTGGTAATTGAAGATAATTCCAATGAATTAGACTTTGCAGATGTTAATGATATGCTGGAGGAAGTCGGCTTATGAAGATCTATGCTGTGCTCTTTTTTTGTCTTGATCTATTGAATAGCTTCTGTAATTGTCTGATACATATTCTGGCAGTATTTGGGTTTCTTGAGTATTTGCAGCCTGAAGAAACCAGCCTGCGAATTTTCAGGCAGTGAATATGATTAGTTTAAATGCCAGTATGTGAAAATAATGTGCTTTTCACAGTAGCACCTGCAAGAGATATCTAACTTTCCAGATACGGACTAAGTAATCAGTCCTGGCTTGACTACTTTTGTGGATGAATATTTATGCAAAACTCTAGTCTTAAACTATTGCAGAAGGTATTTCTTATTCTGGAGAAATCAGCAAGGGTTGCCCCTGGAACTTGCAAAAACAAAATGCTATGGCAACAATGTCCTGATAGGATTATTCTTGCACCACCAGCCCTGCTGAGTTAGACATTGTGCTTCCTTCTGCAGGAAGGTGGGATTGGTGCAGTTAATCCACTTGGTTATGTATTAAGATGTTTGCTGATGATAGCCTTAATTTTATTTTCCTCTGTTTTTCTACTTCCTAGAGACAGAGGGAGCAAATCAGTTTAATTCTGATGGCAGATAACATTCCAGGTCAACATGGTTTAAAAATTTGAGGATCTTTTAACAGGACATTCCAAGCTGGACCATACCTTTAGCTCAGGCCACACTAAAGTTTGTGCCTGTCTGACCAAATCAGTGAGTTTTCTTAGAGAAACCCATTACTTGCAGCAGTGTCAGCCCGTAACAGCATATGGCCTGAGTGATCTCTGTCCCCATGAGGTTCTGAGTTTTTTACTTTTGCGGTCACTTGATTGTTAGCTTTTAGTTTGAAAGCTGTTAGTGTTTGCTGTCTTGCCCTTAACCTAATTTTGGGTACAGAACCTGCTAACTGGTGCAGCCATCACAAATCAGGCATGCCTGTGTCTTTGCTGTGCTGTGAAACTGCTTCTTAGTGTGTTTTCTTCCCAGCATCTCTGGTCCCAGCTGTTATGTTTTCCATTGGCTCTAAAGCTTTCTCTACTGCTATTTATGCACATACTCCTTTAGCTGTTTACTTGTTTAATGTATCTGTATTAATAAATATTAAGGTGATGTTAATATATGACTTTTTTGCCTATCAGTAAATCAAAATACAAGTTAAATCAGATAATGCCACCTCTCCAGTTTAACAAAATGAAGTATTTCCTACTAAAAACAGCAGCAGCCGTGATTTAACAGTGTAATCTGATCTAATATTAGTAACAGGCTGTGCCTTTAGGGAGCAGTATAATATCCAATCCACTGAATAAAAAGTCTGTCTCACATTAAATTCGGGATCCCTCATAAAAAGATGGCTTCCCGGAATTGTTTCAGTAATTGCATAAAGAGACATGATTTCCTATGTATTTTTCCCAGTAATGAATGGAGAAATTATGTTTGCCCCCAAAATACAAAGAATGACTAAATAGTGCTGTCTTACAAAGTTGTTCTCCCTGATGTCACAAGCCCTTTCACCTCTCCACCTTACCTCTTGAGCTTTCTATTCCTCCTCATGTGTCTGGGCAGGAAAATTCCCATCAGGGTAGTTTATGTCCAGATTGCCATCTGTTACTGCATCACCACATCTTCCAGCAGTAGCCAAAATCTTACTCTTGGTCATTTTCCAGGTAAGCTGCGAGGAGGTGGAAAGAGGGTCCCAAGAAAGCCGAAGGGGGGTTCTAGTCAAGGCCATGCTTTATGGAAAGAAGGAAGCAGGAAACCCTATGGAAGATTTAACTTAAGTTGGAGCTGGAGTTTGTAAGCCTGTGCATGTCAGACTTCAATAATTTCTGGAATTTTGTATACATACCAAGGAAAGGGTGCAACAAGTCTTCATTAACCCTTCCAAAATCAAGCTGTTCACACCCTTCCTTTTATGTTTTGAATCACGGTTTGGGTATTTACTTGTTGGGGGAGTAGAAGGTGTCAGATGTTCAGCATTAAGAGTAGAAAAACTGCCAGCATCATCTGCTTCTCTTAGATGAATTTGTATTTGAAACATCATGTTTTGGCTTAAAGAGTAAGGCAGAGGTTGTAAAAGACATAAACTGACTTGCAGTGTGTGAAGAGTCCTGAAGACAGGCAAAAGTTTGTGTTGGAAGAAGTGGGGGAAATGCTGTTTCTCTGTGTGAGGTAGATTGCTCCATATTGTTTTAATTCACAACGTGCTGCAGAATGACTTACCCCTGCCCAGACTTTGCTTCTGTGGCCTAAATTGTGTGGCCTAAAAGTAGGTCATGATGCAAAAGGACTGTGCTGTTTCTGTGCTGTTTCCAGTGGCTCTTTTCTCTTTCTGTTTTTTTTTTTCTTCCCCCCCCCCAAAATCTCAGGTTTCAAGATGAACTTGCTAAGAATCTAACCTGCCGTCAGTATTAGCCATAGTGTTGTTTGGGCATGATGTCCTTGTAGAAGAAGCTGGTTTATGCTGCTGTGTTTCAATGTCTTTGATTATCTAAATGATGAATTAGATGTTAGGACATGTCAAATGTGGCTCTTTATTGCAGCCAGTTAGCCTTAACCTTTTTCCTTTGGCAGGGTTTTTTTTAGTGATCCACGACAGGCCAGTCCAGTGTAATGTTAGACTGTTTTAAAATGAGAGGTTGACTTTCAGAATCTGGAGGTAACATAGTTCATGTATGGGAATGTTAAGAAATACATTATATAGTTGATTTAAAAAAAAAAAATTCCTGAACGACTGTAGTCTTTCTCCTCTGATAGAGTTAATACAGTTCTGGTTTTAGAAAGTAGTAGCTAAAAAGCTTTCAGTGTTTGCATTTAGCTGTCAGAAGTCTTAATGGGAATTGAAACAACTGCCTGCCTATAATTGCTGTCCTTTTGAACCAAAGGCCTTATGACTCACCTATAAAGAAAATCATAGGGTTTGTCTACATTTTTATGATGGAACAACTTCATCAGATCACAGAAGGATATGTCCCTTCCTCTGGGTACGGTAGTAGAGCACATTTATCCAGCTGAACCAAAACTTCCAGGTATGTGTTCTAGATGCTTTTCTTCCTAGTGTAGTGACTGAACACTTGAGTATTGACATGGGCGAAAAAAAACATTCCTTGTGGCCAGTTCTGTTACTATAAACAGCTGCTAATTATTAGCAACAGAGCAGCAAAACTTCCAGGGAGAAAACAGCTGCCTGTTGGCCAAGCAAGTGTTGTTCTGCCTTGCATCTGGCAAGTACAAGGAGAATACATGAGAGAGCTCTCTCAGCATGCCCGAGGATCCTTCTGCCTTCTGCACAGCAGGTGTCTGGAGCTGGGCAGATGAGTTTGCTTTTTGACCTTGTAGCCACAGGGACTCACCAACAGCTCCTTTCCTCTGTGAGCTGCAATTTCACACTGGCTTTGAGTATTGCTGCCCAAAGGGACGCTTCCAGCCTCTCCTGTGCCTCCCTGTTGGGATGGTATGGATCCCTGCAGCCAACTAGAGTTTTTAAAGGATTTCTTCAGCTGCTTGGACATGTTTTTGTCAGCTTAGTATTCAGCCTGGATCAGTTACAGAGTCGGGTTCGCTGCTGTGCTGTGCAGGAAGCAGTGGGAGTAAGGAACCAGGGGCAAAGGAAGAACAGAATGGTGCTCTTAGAGGAAGTGCTTGTTTATACCAGCTTAAAGTGATTGAGAAACCTAGAGTGTAGGCAGTGGAATCAGCTGGTAATGTATTTTATGTGATGTTTCTTTACAAAATCAGTTGTCTGACCTTACAGAGTAATTTTTTAATGTATTTTGAGAATGGACAAGGCTTTGTAAGGTGGTGCAGCCATGCTTGCAGAGGGATTGAAGGTCAGCCTTGCCTTTAAGAACTGCTCTTTTACAGCAGCATTCTCTTTGTCTGTTGGTGTGGTGGAACACAGAGCATTTGAACTCAAAATACCAGCAATTATGCTTGGACAAAAGCCATTTTACTCTTGAAAAGGCACAAGCCCAAATGATGTGTCCTTCCACAAGCCAGTCAGATGCCAAAGCAGAACCCATTGTCCACTTGGTATTAAATTGTGGAAGGAATAATAAGTGATGTTGGTAGAGGTGCTCAGCCAAACATTTATTTAGCCTGAGGAAAAGACAGATAAACTCAGAATGCCTTTCTTTCTAATGTTAATATTAAAGCTAAACTTAAATCAGTCTAGATAACTCTTCAAGATATGGCCAGATTATTTAAAAACCTGAGCATAAACCTACTTGGCAGAAAAGTATTTGACAAATAAATGGAATGACTGGGCACTTACAGGCTTGTCAACCTGACATGATTCACAGGTGAAACAGTGTGGCTGCTAGCATGGATGGCGGTGGGATGCACTCACTGAAACATTGGAGGAGGGCAAGTTGTAAGGCTCTGGGAGGAATTAAAATCTCCTCCTACTAGTGGCTTCTGCAGTCTTACACTTCTTTTTCTCCAGGTAAACGTTTTAATATTTCATTAAGAAATACACTTAGGGGTTTTTTTTGTTGTTTGGGGGCTTTTTGATGTGCTGAGCGGAATGGATCACTGACAGGACTAATGTGACAACTGTGACAAGAATTATTAAAGCCTATTTAAATTCTGTAATAATTGATTCTTAGCTATTTTCCCTTGTGAAGGGTAGTGGTAAACAATGAAAAGTCATTGTATGCAATGAGGTTCAAGTTGTCTCTTCATCCTTCCTTTCCACACCAAGAAGGTAAAATTCATTTAAACTGTAGAATCTTTGAGTTAGACTATTTCGTACATCATTCAAAAATAATTTCTGTGAGCAAAACTGAATGCAGCTCTTCATGATTTGAGACAACTTTGATCAGTCTGTATCCTTGCATGTAAAAGAGAGTAATGATAATGAAAGAGGCAGAGATTGAAGGCAGGAGATAACTACATAAATGACTAGAAGTTAATGCAATAAACTTGAAAGAAGAGTATGAGAAATGGGGTAGTTTATCTCTGTTCAATCCTCTCCTTTTTTCCTTAGATATTCAGTAGTGCTTGGACAGAAGTGTTTCCATCATTTTCAGTTTGCTCGTTCCAGTTTTTCATATGCTATGCTTATTTTTCTCATTGTCTTGGGTTTTTACAGTTAGTGCATACCACCTCTTCTGAGATTTGTTTCTTACACCAGTAAATGCCTGAGGGAATGCCCAGTGGCTTTAGAGTCAGAAAGCCTTCTGAAGGATTTGAAATCTCATGCTATCTAGTTGGGCCCATTTAACTGTTTTCTACTTGCCAGGCTTTATTACAGCTCAAAAAAATACGTGTCTGATTACCTGAAAAGTTCTGTGTACTGCACGGCTTACAGTCATATGCTTTGGCACTGGTTCAGAAATTCTAGTTACTTGTCAAACAGTGCATTCCAATTCCTTGTTAGCAAGAGAGATCTGGAAACATGCATCAAAAATAGTTCAGTCTTAAAAGATTTGGCCAGGATCACTGTTAACCTCATTTTATTTTGGTATTGAAGGGTATACTACCAGTCTCCTGACCCCCAGATGGTGGCATCACAAATGCAGGGGTACTGCTTGTCAAACCCCCAAGTCCTGAACTTGAAAACACACTGAGATGTGTGATAGAAGTCATTTGCCTGAGGCAGCGTGTTGTATAATTGTGTAGCATGAGCTCTTTGTGCATCCTAAGCAGCATAGTGCTCCCTAGGGAAAAGAAAACCATGGAATTTTGTGGGCTACAGATATGACCTATATAACACTCCCTCTTCTTTGGCAAACCCTGAGGAAAGGCAGTGATTTTCCTTTGGTTCTTTGATGGTTCACAGGCTCTCTCTGTGAACAGTACCTATTTGAGGCTCATTGACTTGTCAAGCCTGTAACATGTTTTGTTTGACACAGTCATATTATGCCTCAGTAGAAAGTGGGTAGTAAAAGTATAACAGATAAGATTGCAAGCAATTTGAGAAGCTTTATAAAATTTTGCTTACAGATTAGGTTTTGGAACATACTACTTGCCTGTTTTGTTGGAATAGTAACTATTGCTTTATAGGTTTTTGTCATTGCTAAAATACGGACAAAGGTCAAAGTAAAACCTGTGCAATTAAACTGACAAAGAGCCAGTGTCATCAGTCCCCTCCTCCCATAAACACTTGGCAAGATCCAAACTATTTCTGTATCTTAAGTTCTCTTCACACCTAACCTGTGTACAATGCCCAACGGGAATCTCTACCCATGGATGAAATTCTTCATCCTATTGCTTTATTTGTTGTTTGTTATAAAAATGCCCTTGAAAGCCAGCCGTGAAAAACAATTAATGCTGGATGCAGACATCAGAGAAGTCTGCATTGGTATTTTAATCCAGATTTTCTTCAGGTGCCATTTACTTTGGAGTTCTTTGCTGTATAAAAGCCTCTGTTATATTTACTTCCATCAGGTAAATGAATTTGTCTCCCTCTTTGAGGAGAAAGAATGCCACTATTCAAACTTGCCAAAATAAAAATTAACTTGGAAAAAGCAGTAGCAGAATATACATCAGTCTAAAATGAGCATGAACACAACTGAGCAGAGTTTACGAAAGAACTGAAGACCTTTCTGAGAGGCTCTTGTTATTCTCTGGCTCTTGTATTAGACATGCACTTGGAGTCAGATGAAAGTGCTGCAGGAAGTCTAGCGTTATGCTTACCACAAAATTGACATAATGGAACAGTAATTCTCTGTTCTTTTAGATAAAACCTGTCCATTGTGCCTCCTCCTATTGCACTTGTACACTATAACTGCTTTTTCTGGCATGTTTAAAATATGCTGTTCTTATCTGTGTCAATTACTGCTTCAAAGTCTGCCTCTATCTGCCACATATTATTCCTGGCTCTTAAATTATCTGATCACTCCCCATCATCTTCCACTTCAGAAATAACTTTTTCAGTCATCCTTTAAGAGCCTTGCTCAAATGGGCTAAATCTCAGATATCCTCTTTTGTCCTGCCTCTTTATCCTTTCTCAGGACAAATGTTCCTGGCTTGGTGTCATCCTCCTTGCCATGTACATCACAGAATATTCTGGAGTGATGAACTGCCTTCCTCTCAGTGCCTCACCCTGGAACTGCATATGGAAGGAAGTGTTTAGGAGAGGGAATTAAATCCTTCACAGGAGGAGAAATCAGGCATGAGAAAACAGTAGAGACTTTAAAGCCACCTTGTGCAGGAGAGTAATTCATGACCCTTAGTCTGTAATACAGCATATATGTTCTGCAGATTTTTGGGTGGTAAGAGCTAACATGTATACTTTCACATTCTGCTGGATGTCATGACGCCTGAGTCTGCCAGCAGTTAAACATTTTATGACTACTCTGTAATTAAAATAATTGCTCCTACTCCAGAACATACATTTTGTAGGCTTTACTTACTCAGAATTTGTGTTATGTAAGGTGGATGTTTTTTAATACAGAGTAGTTTACAGTTATGATAAACTACTTACATCTTAATTTCTGTTAATACTGAGTGGGTAGAAAAATGCTTCTCAAGTCCTTTTTGTTATGAGCTGTTTCATGATTACAGAAAAAAAACCTTGTACTTAAAACTTGGTTTATAGAACTAGTTCAGTAAGTTATTTTAAATTTCTCATGAAATTTAAAGGTTTGTCCAGCTCAAAATAAAATTTTTGTATTAGTTTGCTGAGGCGATCAAATGTGAGAATTCCAGTAATCCTGGGGAGCCTGGAAGAAAAAAAGATGTGGACCAAAAAAGATGCTTTTGAATGGAAGAACAAAATATGTGCAATAAACTGCTTGAAGGAGGGCATCAGCAGGAGAGAGTGCTCAAGATGATGTTCTTGTGATGCACTTTTAGTAGAACAGTCACAGCTCACACTCTGAGATAGAGCTGCTCTTGTGATGTGCTTTAAGCACCAAACATGGCATCTAAGGCTCAGTTTTAGGCTCATCTCTTAGTGATCTGGTGTGTGCTCAAGCCCAGAAAGAATTTTTGTTGCCACAGCTGAAGAGACAGGGAATTGCAGCATGGGGACTTCTACTGAGGCCAGCTTTGCTGCCAGAGCCAGCATTTCATGGAACCATATCCCTGACGGGTTTTGTGTTTGGGGTCACGGCTCAGTAACCCTGTGTGCAGAGATGTAAATATGCATCCTTCTAATACAAACTTTATGTAACCTGACTTTTCATAAGATGCTTTGTTTACTTCTTCTATGTGCTTAAACACATTTTGATTGGCATGGCACAGTGTTTGTACATCTGCTTAGATTTTTGTCTGTGGCACAAAGGAGGGGAAGGTACAGAAGAAGCTTGTCTTACCTCAGAATATATTTTAATAATTTTAATATGTGAGATAATTGTACCATTCTGCTTTCACAAATTTCAGCAGCCTCGCAGACTGCTGTGGGAAGGAATAAGATGCTCTGGTCTTGTGTACAGAAAGATGTTGTGTATATCTTCATTGAAGTTTAAATATTTTAACATCAATCCTGTTATATTCATAATGGCTTATTTTGCTCATGCTTCCTTGAGAAATATCTTCAGTATAAAATGGTGTGATAGTTACTGCAAAATAAATTGCAACTTCTAAAAGTCTAAATGGAGACGTCTGTGTGATGGTAATTGATGAATCATCTTCCTGGCATAGAACTGGAATATCCTATGCTGTTTCTGAAATGCAACCTGCTTTAAATTTCCCAGAATTTTAGTCTGGTGCTCAGTGTTCTGAGGATCTTGGACAAGTACCCTGACATTCTTCTGTGGCTTTGTGTAGGACCACAAACCAGAGGAACTGGAGTACAGTAAAGCATCATTTAAATACAAGGCACAACTGCTTTTCAATGGAAAGTGCAGAGGTAGGAGGGAACGTGGAATAAAGGACCCTACGCTAAGCAAGGACAATGGAAAGCATGAAGCAGGAAATAGGTTATATGGTTAAGGGGGGGGACACACAATATCCTGAAAAATCCTATTGAAATTTTTAAATGCTTGCTTTTTGTTGCAGATTAATCAGCCACTCGATGGGGATTAACAGTGGAGCACCTCTTTGTGTCGCCTTTCCACCTCTGTGTAGCACGAATAACAACTTCAGCACTTCTTCAATAATAATTATGAAACTGGTATTAACTGAATGGCAATTATGGATTTTTAACTCTAACTCACAGTAAACCAGCAAGCCATATGTTGAAATTCCTACCAAATAGCTTTTCATTCTTAATGTCTCGCATCTATACAAGAAGTTGCAAGATACCTGTTTGTACAAGAGGAATATAAGCATTACTTGCCTGAGGAACAGAAGCTGAAAGAGAAGACACCCTAACTTGTTTGTGGAGTTATGGTAGTATTATTTATATAGCTATAACAAATATATCTATTTTTATGGTAATGACAATGGCTCCTCAGAATGCTGACTCGGAATCTATGCAAGTTCAGGATCTACCTGTGGCACAGCTTCAGAAACCAGAAAACAAGGAGAATGAAAGTCGGGAGGAGACCATTAGTGAAGGATCCATAGACCGGATACCGATACGCCTGTGGGTGATGCATGGTGCAGTAATGTTTGGCAGGGAATTTTGTTATGCCATGGAGACAGCTTTGGTAACACCTGTATTGTTACAAATTGGTAAGTAATTCTCATTTCTGTGAGTCAAAGCTTTCTGTATATTTTTACATTGATTGAAGCCAGGCAAAGAGGGAAGATGCATCTGCCAGCTAAAGGTACACGAGGTAAAAAGGATTTTGTTTTTTTCCTTAGTGTCTGTAGAACAGATTCAGTTGTGTGATCACGTTTAAATGGGGAGGATTTCTACATGTGTTTACCTTCTGTCTAATATTGCTTCCCTCTGTAAAAAATGTAACCTGGTTTAATTCTAAAATTCTCTACTACAAGGTAAGTGTCCTAGAAACTAGAAACAATATTAGGCTATAAAGGATTGCAGTGAAGCATTTTTTTAATTTATGGAGAAGTGCTTCATGTTACGGTACTTTAGAATATTGTAACAGAATAATTGTTTTTTCCAGTGAACTACTGCATTTATTTCTAACTACTAGAGAGTCTTGTTTTGTGTGATTAATCTGCAGTTTATAGCACGTGAATACACATGAATAAACTATGATACCAATAGCCTTAGATGATAAGGTGGGGAGTGGTAGGGTTTAGAACGGGGTATTCATTGTTAAATTTCATGGTAAATATTGTCATTAGGTTTCAAATAAGCTGTTTACATTATTAAGAGTATCTGATATTACCTTTATCAAATACAGAAACTTGTCAATTATATATCAGAAAATATTACACAGCATGGAATGGAAATGCCAGACTGGGAGGAGAGTAAACCAGCCATGCGTGTACACTCTATAATTGTCTATATATTTGTATATTTGATGTTTGCTTTGGCTTACCTGTGCAGGTGTGCCTTACAGCGTGCTCAGCTCTGGCCAAACAGAAACAACCAACTAAATAATAACGTTCAATGAATGCTATTTACAACATTGTTTAAAATTTTCCAGGTTAGCATCTTGAATGAAACACGGGGGGGGTGGGGTGGGGGGGGTTGGTGTTCGTTTGACACGAGAAAAAGGCATTTTAGATTCAACTTCTGAGCATGTGATGTACAAGTCCTTTCATGCAGTCTTCCTTCAGTTAGAAATGTGTTTTCATATGAAATTGCTAGTTGGTTTATTTTGAGCGAATGGAGTGAATAATCAGTGCAGTTGGTACCATGGGAAATGCTGATGAGCTAAGCCTCTATGTTTTCCTGAAAATTTTAATTTTCAGAGCTCATCAGATGATCTTCATGGATCCATTGTTTGCATAGTTAAAACAGATTCTAAAAAGCTCCAAAAAAAAAAAAGAGCTTATGTGATCAACCCAACTTGCTAAATAAAACACACACATCTTTATCTAGGAATGTTTGTAATTTCTTCTGAGGTTTTGCCCTTTGGGTGAGTTGAAGTTTAGAGACTTCAGTCCCTTGTACTGGCAGCATTGATTCAGTACTGTCTACCATAAGCTCCAAAACTTGCATCCTGCTTTGCATGGAGATGATCCCTGGTTTTGTAAGTGACCTGTACATTTTTGTTTGCTTTGTCTGTGCTGGCATTTGGATGATTAAAATGTATGGCTGGCTAAGCTGACTTTACCTTACCATAGAGTAAGGTCAGACAGTATAAATAAACCATCCTCCTAATTACTGACCCCTTTTCAAGTTTACATTTCTTTTGTGAGCTTTTCTAGCTGTTTCCTCTAGATAGTTGAGAAATATCTCTTCTCTTCCTTCCCTAAACCCAGTGATCAAAATAACATTGGGGTTTGGGGGAAGGGAAAAAGAGGGCTCCCACTTTCTGAAAAGCTGCAAATCAACAAAGTGATGTCAAAGTCTGTGGGGATGCAGCAATGGTGGTGCAAGCCACAGACATAAGAAATGGAGGTAGCAGTTATAAATGTCAGTGCTTTGGGAGTTAATTTAAATCCTTCTGCTTGGCTCCTGTGCCCTCAGCAGGGATAAAAACAATGTTGAATTCACTGAAGGGTTAAGTTATTCACGGGTGACTTATCTGGCCTCTTTGTTAATTACCTCTTACATGGTTCTGTTTACCTTTATCAACCTCAACATCTGTCTGCCTCAGCATGAACTATATTTATTCCTCACTGGAGGGGGTTGCAATATAGCTGTCGAACTGATGTAATATTCCCTTTGCTTCTTGTTTTGGTAAAAGCAAAGATCAGTTTCTGTGAGATTAAATTGGCTGAAGAAACTATATTTGAGAATTGGCACCTGGGGATGTGTGGTGACTCAACCAATTTTGCTTATAATACACTGAAGAACAAGAAGCCTTTTGGGTATCCCAAAAAAGATGACTCTGCACAGTGTGTTGAATATTAACAATTAAACTTGACAGTGTGTGCTTGTGCTTTTTGGTACCTGGGGAAACTTTGGTCACTGAAATAGTCTGAGATTCTTATCAGATACCACCATGAAAACCTTAGGTACATTACTATGGTGTGACACATTTTCTGTTTGCAGGTATTTTGACTTTCTTTGCAATTTGAATCAGAGGTGTAGTTATGATTTGGCAGATGACCAACCTGTCCTACTTGTTTTGTAATCCACAAAATTTTATCAGCTGAAGGAGATGGTCCCTTTCCAGTTCAGTGATGGTTGAACCCATTGTATTTAAGTTTCCTGAAGTTCTGAAATCTTAACAAGAGAACTCGAAAACATCAGTGAAAGCTGCTTGACTCAATGCATACTGTGAATTGGAAAGGTGCAGAAGCATCCAAATCACTGCAGTTCTGATTTCTGACTTCCATTACTGTCTTTATTGCTATAATTGATGTTACATTGCTGTGTCAGAAATGCAGCTACAAATCTGTAACAGCCTTGCAGTCATAACTGGGCTTTAGTAGCCTAGCAACACGTACAAGCCAAATATATATTAGATGTTTTTTTATTACAGCTTGCTCTTCGGTTTCTTAGTATCTGCAGTTTAAGAATTCAAAATAAAGCGGTGAACTTGTGAAGAATTCAAACAATGTAAAAATGTGCCAAATATGAGAATACCAGTCAGAGTCCAGATGAAATTATATTAGTTGATACTTGCAGAAGTTATAATCTTCTAAAAATCTCCATTAACCTTTTTTGGCACCTGTTCAATTAGCAGTTTCTCCCAGCCAGCATTAAATTTTACCAGAAAATAAGCTTCAGTACCTTCAGGACTTAACTTTTACTTGTTCATGAGTCCAAGGATTTTGGGAAACTGAGTGATTCATGTTATTCTTGAGCATTAGCACTGCTGTTTGCTTCCCCTGCAAAAACATAAAGTACAAATGCCATAGGAGCAGGATGAAGCCTTTGTCTTCTGAAACATCTGGTACTTAATGCTGCTTATCTGAGAGAGGGAATTAAAATCCCTGCTATTGTTTATAAATGGCAGTGTATTTTCTTCCATCATTAAACTTGGCTTCTAAGGATTAAGTCTCTAAAATCATCTCCAGTTCACAAGTTCATGGCAGATTTGGATACATTATGAAATTATTTAGCACAGGATTTTGCTTGAATAAAAGCAAAAGGAAGAGAAACCAAAGACTAATAGGGTGTGAACTTGGAGGACCTGCTTTTTGAAGAAACTTGTTCAGAGAAATCACAATACATGTGTTAGTAATACTTTGAACCATTAATAAATACATAACTAGGTAGTTTCAGATTATTTCTCCTTTAATTCAAACAAAATTTTGGGTTTTAATACAAGATGTAAATCCATTTTAATTCTTCTGAAATATGGGATCCATGTACCTGTTTCATTGGGACTATGGCAAAAAAAATTGTATTTTGTGGCTTGGGGTGGCTGCTGCTTTCAGCATGAAAAGCTCACTGACTAATGAGTAGTGGTAGCTGTAAACATGAAATTTCACATTTTATATTTATTATGATAAAAGCTTTGTCAAGCCTTTACTGTTGCTTCAAAGACTCTTTCAATGCTATTGAGTTTTTTTATGAATACTTAATAGGCACAGAAGTGACTGTCAGCACGAGAGCTGTTCCTCATTCCCCTGCATAAATTAAACATATTACACTAGTGCTCTTTAAGTGTCTATCTACACTTACATAGTTTCATAAGGAAACATAAGGAAAATGAGTGTACATGCACTGCTTACCTTTATAATGTTACTTAAATTTAGGGATGTTTGTCTGGTGTGCTGCAGGAATAGCTGTGTTTTTATGTATTTCTTATCCAAGTGCCTCTCTGTGATGGCATCACTTTGTTTTACTGGGACAGTTAATGGATTATTGTAGTAAACATTGGCTAGTCTAGCATTAAATATTGAAGTTGATCATTTTAAGCTTAAACCTGAGTATTAGTGTTGTTTTTAGGCAATAACACTCAATACTAGAATTTCTGGAAATTGAGTATTTCACTGCTAATTATTAGATTTTACCAAAAAGAAAGGCTTGAGCGACACAGAGCAGAATACCATAGAGTATTTTTGTTTAGAATTTTTTTCTCTCATTAGATCCTTTAAAGTCAGCAAAATGCTGTAGTTTCTCCAGTCTTATATATGTAGGAAATCTGTTCAGGGGTTTGGGCTGTTATTTTATATCTAAAGCATTTAGATATAATATCTAATAAAAATATAATTATCTAACCTTCAAAATTCATCCAGCCTAAAGCTTAGCAGACTGTGCATAAAGGGTCTTGAAATCTAGTTCATGTGAAATTGCCAGTATGGAAAAAGTGTGCTAAGCAATAATTCAAACTGCTGATTTTGAGAAATCTCTGTGGTAGCTGAGAACTCATTATGCAGAAGAGATTCAATATTCCAGAGTGAACTCTTTTAGTTTGCAGTTGTGACTCTCCCCATTGAAATGCAGTGTTGATACCTGCCTGAGAATAATGCTTGTAGGTAAAGGGAGATTATGGAGATGTATTTAGAAACCAAGCATGAAATGTTACAGATGAATTGGCTTCTAGGTCTGTTTTTTCAAAGGAATTAAGGTATCAATTGCTGACTTAATTCAGTGTGGAAACGGATAGCCTTCCTAAGGCTAAGCCTGAGATCAAAGGAAATCTAAAAATCTGAAAGATCTCTTGGGGAAGAAGGGAGCAAAGAGCTGGATGGGCTGTTAGAGGCTGCCTATAATTTAAGTGAAAAAGAGCTGAGTGGCTGGAAAGCCTCTTGCAGATGGAGGAAGCTCTTCAACACAAGACAGCACTGAGTCTATTTCAGCTCAGCTTGAGTAGTTGAGTTTATTCCTCATCTCTGCCAGAGGTTACATTAAGGTTATGTATTTTTAACTGCCTTTCTGCAAAGCTGCATCTTCCATTTCAGCTATGCCCTACCTTACCTTGTCTTACCAGGAAGAAACTGAGTTGCTATAACCTGTCCTTTGACTCCCAGAGTTAAATTCCTGTTCAATCCAGCTGCAGCCGTGCTCCCAGGCATGGCTGAATTTGATACTGAGAGTGAATTGCAGGATCTGAATTTCTCTCTGGAAGAATTAATGGCTTGAGAGCTGACCTGTCCCAAGAGATGGCTGTAACACAGCTAACCTGAGGGGAAGAATTGAATATACAGTGGATCCAGAAAACCTGGAATAATAAACAATTAAATCCTTTTTTTCAGCCTTGTTGGCTTTAGAGTTAATCTGTTAAGATCATGTAAAGCTTGTATTCACATCTCATGTGGTGGAATGTATAAGACTGCAAATACTGTGCCTGAGGCTTATGTTAATTGCTCTATAAAACCTCCCCACCTATCTTTTTTTACTTATTGACTAATTTTATTGTCACTCAGGGGTTGTGTAAGACTAATTTTACTGTACTTTTTAAAAACTAACAAGCAAGTCAGGCTTTCATCTCATGTATCACTCTTACATAAAATATCTTTTGACCTCGAAGCAATAGCAGCACAGATTTTGAACACAGATAGCCTTTAGTGGAAGGTTGGGTTAAAGATATATTTAAAGTCCTTTTAAAAGAAAGATGCTATGGAACTGTTAAGATTTTTCATCTTGGGGGCAGTTAGGGGCATGTGCTTTATTTCCTTATGAAGGCAAATGCGATGTGGTTTGGCAGTTGTGCAATAGCTGTTCCTTGCAGCATTTTTTATATCAATGTTCTGTTTTTCTTTAAGTAACACTGAATCTGGCCTTCAGAGGCACCACTGATAACACATGGCAGATTTTCAGCTGGGTAATGTGAGAATTCTTGCTGGCTCTAGGGTCCTACAGGCTGTGAGCTTGGATGAAAAGCCTTTCTAAGAGAGGGAAGTTGAGTGCAAATGGCTTCAGAGGCTTCTTCCATAGCATGAAATATGTATCCTATTGCTACTTACCAGTAGGTAACTTTTTGTTCCTTTTTTTTGTTTGTTTGTTTTTTTTGCTGACTAAGGCTTCCTGGAGAAGCTACTTCTAAAATAAGATTCATATTTATTATGGTGCTGCTTTTTCCCATTCCAAATCTTTAACATAATTCCTTGAGCTTTTAATTGTGTACTGTGGGAATGTTAATGTGGTGCATTTTTTTCTTCCCCTAGCATAAAGAGTGTTCACAGGTAAGCTGTTGCCTGAACATCTTTTAATCCTCAGAAGTTTTCATTTTAGGAGTGTGTGGTCTGAGGTTAGAGCAAGTGACCAGTATATGAGACTAGAACAGGTGTGAAAACTGTGGGCTGGTAGAAGCAACACAGTACAGGGTAAAACAAAATGTGTAAAAATGCAGGCTGTCAGTGAAAGATGGAGGTTTAAAAGCAAATTTTGATTTCACTGTTACCTGTTTTTGAAATACTTTTTTTCTGCAACAATAGGCATTTTAGTCTGTACTTTGTCAGAAAAGCTTGAAGCCTCCAAAATTAATCACTCCCTAAGAAGGGAATGTACATCTCTATCCTTATGTAGCTGCTACTTCCTATCTGTAAATATTTCCTGTCCAGCATGCTGCCTACCTTTTATCTGAAGTAGCCAAGGATTAGGAGAGGCTAAGCTGTTTGGCATGACTTAGGTGCACTTTGAGATTTCTGTTCCCCTTCTTTCCCAAATTCTTTTTCTCCTGCCTAAAGATCTAGTAAAGCATAGAAATAAGGGTCATCACTGCTAGAAGCTAATGTTGGTGAGTGAGCTGGATAGGAGACCATATTAAATTAAAGCTTTTAAAATGTTCATATCAACCAATAACATTAAATTATTTTGTCAGTCTACTGTAAACAGAATGTTTACATCTCCCTTATCACTGGGTCTCCATATTGACTTGAACGTCTTTCTTCTCACACATACCAGACCCACCTTGTTGTGAGACTCAAGGCAAACCTTTCTGCTGCTTTCAAGTTCTAGAATGGAAATGGGCACAGATGGGAATAAAGGAACTGCAGGATCCTTGGATTTTTACTAAGATTTTCTGTGAGTAGTGGGGAAAAGATGAGAGAAGTAGGGACAGAATTTGGTCTCCTGGAAATGCTCTAAGAATGAGTGGTTTCAAACACACATTTATGCTACATCTTTCATAGCCTAAACCCTTCCTCTTAATCTGCTTTCCACCCACATGCCTAACATCTCTTTATACTTCTGTCTAAACACCCTCATCTAGAACAGGATGTCAGGAGAAGCCTTGAATCTACATGCATGAGTTTTTCTGCTCACAATTTGAGTTTGACCCTCAGCTCTGACCAAGAGGTAACTTTGCCATAGCAATAACAGGTGAAACACGATAGTGCTTCCATGCTCCTCATTACAAAGTAATTGCCACCAGGGCAATTTTCCAGCAGGCAATTGCCTATTCTTTACTGTAAAAAGAAACCTTTCACCTCTTGGATGGGGTTCTGGTGGCAGAGACTTGCAGATGCAGAACTGAGATTTGGATGCCCAGCATTGGAACTAGCAACCCCACACCTTACTTCAGTGGGTTTCTGTTGAATGTGGACTGTGAGACAGGTTATGAAAAGGGAATAGCTGGGAACTCATTAGTGAATAGGAGTCTTAGTTTTCAATGAAAGAGAATTAAAACCAGTTTGAAAATGAAAAGTCTGTCAGCACGCCAGCTCGTGTAATGTTGTAATATAGGATTGTCAGAGCTATAGCCCCTTGTGCTCTGTTCTCTCGGTCTCCTGTGTGCTTGTTGCAAGAGTCTTTCTGTTGTAATGCTCCTCTGGGACCCCATTTAATCATCCTCTTTTCACCAAAGAACAGTTGAAGAAGTTTCAGATATATTTTCCTGCAGGCTGTTCTGCAAGAAATTATGGGAAATGTTTTGTGCTAGTGATTCAGTTTAATAATATTTAATACAAGTCCATTTAACTAAATAGGGAAAATCCATGTTATGGATTATGCCTGCATTGGTTTGAATAAATCTCCTGCAGCTCATGTAACTCCATAAATATCATCTTCTCCCTGAAGTGTTGAGTAGCTGGGTACAGAGCAGCACAAATTCAGATTTTTCAAAAAATAGATTAACCCAACTCTGTTTTACATTTGGTGACCTTCAGTTGGAGCCTCCAGGTAAGTTTTCTGCAGTGTAGTTGATGCGCAGAGCATGTATTGGAAGAATTTAAATCTGAGTTTCTATTATTTTTAAGGAGTGGTGACTGCTGGGCTAGTTTTCTTCAGCAATTTTCCAGGCTTTTGGGAGTGCTCCATGTGAGGAGAGAACTTCCACACTCAGCTCAAAAATGTCTTAACACACTTCAGAGCAAGAATACTTTTCCCCATGGAGGTGCTGATATAGGAAATGATCAACAGAAAGGCTCAGTCCCTATAGTGGCCTGGTTCTGTCCTTGGTATCAGCTTTGGCTCTGGGAAGTGTCCCGT
The DNA here is from genome assembly GCA_009812075.1 of Sialia sialis. Classification (NCBI taxonomy): domain Eukaryota; kingdom Metazoa; phylum Chordata; class Aves; order Passeriformes; family Turdidae; genus Sialia; species Sialia sialis. The sequence continues at coordinate 2,830,911 of VRYO01001463.1, forward strand.
CATGAGGCAGTACAATTGCTTTTATTATGCCAGTAAATTGTTTATAACTTCTGCACAGATCATCTTCGCCTTGAATTTCTATTTTCCCTTGCATCCCAGTGTCTGTTTTTTCTTGCTCAAGTGATAATCTGAGCTGGATCATTTTCTATGTGTTCTTTGTATTGGATGTATAAAAACATGAATTTCCTGTTTTTATCAGTTGTGCTGCTCTGTAAACAATGTCTTTAAATTCTCATAGACTGAATTATTGAACCTCCCACCCCCAATGCCCCCCCTCCCCCAGCCAGGATAATCTGTAAATTCCAAAAATATCCTATAAATGAGCTCTTGATCTGGAAGTGTTTTAATACCTCTTACAAATGTTATATCTGGACACTTCTGGAAAGTAAAGTATTTTTTGGGAGAATAGAGATCAAGTTCATGCCCTTACGAGTTCATATAGGTGACAGGAAAATTAAATAATCTAAAATTAGTATTAAACTTGGACACACTGGGAAAAATCTTCATTAATTTAAGCCAAAGTGCGTCAAGTATTCAGTTAAATGGTTGTTTACTGGGGTTAATTAGTTGTAGTGGAGACTGTTGTGGTATTCATTATGTTTTCTTTGCCTGATTTGGAAAGTCAGAGTCAGTGTCATACCAAGCCAGGCATTTTCTGGCAAGGAAGAGTCATTACAGGCATACCTGCTGTCTTACATGGACTGCATCAGGTGACTACAAAATGATTGTTTATCATACTCAGCTGCAATTTAAACAACTTATGCAGCGATTGGATGTCACTGAAATATCTGATCTGCTGGTTTTTTCCAAGCTGCAGCAGAAAAGAGCAGATGCAATGTGCTTTGCTCTTTTTTTTCTCCCCTTAAGTCATTATTCTGCAAGACTTTAAAAAACCAAATTTCTGGTTGCTAGACGTTGGTGTCAGTTAGTCACCTCTGTAGTCATTCTGCACTATCTGTATTGTTTTAGAAAAAAAGAGTTTGGGTATTTCTGTAACACAGAATCGGGGAATGGCTTGAGCCTTAAGGAACCTTCAAGACCATCCACTTCCACTCCCCTGCCTTGTTCAGGGAACCTTCCACTAGACCAGGGTGCTCAGAGCTCTGTCCAAGCTGGCCTTGGACATTTCCAGGGATGGGGCAGCCATGGCTTCTCTGGGCAACCTGTGCCAGGGCCTCACAAGGTGGAATTTCTTCCCAATATCCAATCTAAACCTACACACAAAGCAAATAATACTTAGTTAATACTGACCTTATATAAGAGCAGAAGGAATGTGATCTCTATGAAATTAAACAGAAGTTAAATTCGTTTCTTTTCTTTCCATTACAACCAACAGAAGTGTGCCAAAAACACAGTTTTCAAGCCCCAAGTGGCTGACATCTCAGAGGTCGTGACTAGACTTGTTGTGAGCAGCAGTGGTGACATCCCTTCCTCAATGACTTGCTGGGTCCCCCCAGTATGGTCTCACTGTCTTAACAGTGGAGAAGCTCAAGAAGTGCATGGGGGAACCTTCAGGATATTTGAGGTTGGCACGAGAAAATGAGATTATGTAATCAGTTAAAAGGCTGAGGGTGGCTCTTTCTCTGTAATTTAATTAAGCAATAGTCTACCAAGTGCCCCCGTTCTCTGAGGTAGTCAAAGTCGTGCGTCATGCATTTTGTGCCAGGGACTCTATCAGTCTGGAGAGCAGTCTGTGTGCCAGAGGTTATGGAGATAATTGGAGAGGAAAGTTATTTTTCTGCACTGTCTATTCCTACCCTGTCGATGTGGCAAATGTGTTTAAAATAAGTTTTCAAATGTTTTTAAGCTGTAACCTTCAGGAGAGGAGTTTGTTACAACTTTATCAGGTTGAAAGGATTGCCAAATCTTGCAAATTATTTAGGTTTAAATCTTAAAAATTTTTCAGATTCTTTGGTGGGTGACTGAATAATACTGTGTTGCTACACCTGTAATTTACATATAACTTGTATATATGTATAAATAACATATATAACATATATAACATATATAATAATATATACATGTATATATAATATGTAACTTGTTCTATTATTTTAAAAGTTTAATTGGCAAGAAAAATTACATGCAGAGTGATATAAAAGAACTGATTTTCACTATATAATAAAAATACTTGTCTGGTTGTTGGAATAGAGTTCTGTTCTGCTTCCTCCCCAGTGGCGTCGTCTAACTCATAATTTGTACATTTGGAAAGGAAATATTTGCTGATTTTTGTGCTGGTGTGCTCTGCTTGTTTAACTTCAGGTTTTATTGGTAAATTTGTCCTTCCACGTGAAGCTTCACTGGTTAGGCAACATAATACATGTGAGTAAAGATCACATTTAAGGGTCTGCAGTAAGAAGTCTTATTCATCTTGTATTATTACGTTTTATTCCAGACTATCAATTCCTGTTATTTGGTGCAAAGGGACTCCATGGTTCTCATTATCCTTCACGTACAAATGTAGTTGTGTAATTTCTAAACAGCTGAGTGAGGGTGGGGGAGTCACTTCTCTGGGACACAGTGAGTTATTTGGAGTGATGCCTGAGACTCTGCTCTAGTTACTAAAATTTCCTATGAGAGCAACCCTGTAGTATGACCCTGCAAGCTCAAAATACTAAGATCAAGGGTTTTGTTAACTAGAATTTAGGAGACTTCAACATGAAAGCAGCTCTGCTTTTAAATCTCCCCTGTACATGTACATGTTTCACGTAAGTTAATATTCAAGCCAAAACATTAGGAAAGTTTGAGGCAGGTCCCACAAACAACACTGTCTTTAATCAGCCCCAGCATTTCATCTGAGAGGATGGTTTTCTATAATGCTTTATCACAAGGCAAGTGGTTGGTGGCATGAGTAGCTACAGAGAGAACCCACATTTTCTGGCAGGGAAAATCCTCAGTTGATTAAAACTCTGTCTGAGAGTCCTCATTCTAATATCTAGAGATTTTTACAGCCTCTGGTGAGCTGCAGTGTTTTTCCTGGAGCAATGTACATGGAACATTGTGCCTGCAAACTCCAACATGCTGTTCATTTGTTGCAGCAAATGGGGAAAGGACTAATAGGATTTCTGTTCTGCTTGATGTAGCCACATGAGGAATTAACCTCAATAAAGACAACTGCACAGAGAAATACAGTTTCTCTTTAGGGGCTTAGGGTAGGTTATTTGCAAAACTCTCGTTTGGGGTTTGTTTGTTTTTTTTTAAGCAAACAATGAATAATGAGTTTGAAAAATCAGTGCATTTATTTATATATTCATTCATATAATTCAGCAACACTTTCAAAAGAGCAAAAAATGTAAAAGCAAATGCCATGCTACTACTCTCTTGCTGACTTACTGGTAGAGCTTCCCAGTAGCATAGTTGTGACCAAAATGATCCCAGACAGAGTGTTTATTCCTATCATAAACAAACCTGTGGTCCAAAAGCTTTTAGAAAGTCCAGAAGGTTGATTTTTCAGCATGGTGACAATTAACAATACCCTTTTTGTAAGCCTGTCAGAAGAATGGTGCCTTTTTGGGAGGCTTTGAGTATTGAAAAGGGAAATAAAGCACTTTGAAACTGCATGATCTCAATGGCCTAAGGTGTGTAGGTAGAATCAATTCAGCTTTTTCCTATTCTGGCAGTTTGGGGTGAAAATGGCTTTTGGAATATGAAGTGTATATTGTGTAGCTATAATGTTTATTAGGTATTATGTTTTTTTTCTGTTGGGTCAGCCAGGGTAATTGTAGAAGGAGCTGCCTGTACCACCTTCTCACCCTTAAAAGGGCTATGAAAATGTGATCCCAGCTGAAATGTGAAGATCAACTGTCTAGTCACTAATCCCCAGGAAGAAAAAGGTTCTCAGATGGTGTCTGCAGGGGTACACAGGCCAGAAAACACCTCCTGAAGTCACTGTTTTCATGTGACTTCCAACATGTGGTCAAGTTTAAAAACTGGGGAAGAATGATTTTTGTCAATGTGCAGAGACAAGCTCCTTGCATTTTACTCTTCCGGCTGGAAATTAGTTGTTTTCTTTGCTGTTTACAATTCAAGGGCACAAATATTGTGCTGACTGGACTCTGTCTGGCTGCCTGCTCAACAAAAAAATACTTGTTTGGCTACCCTCAAGTCTGCTTGCCTTCCTTTTTCAAGTTCTGTTCCTGGATACAGTGAGCAGATGCCATGCTGAACTATGTATATGCCAGTCATTTGTTTGGCAGGGTGAACCAGATCCTTTATGATTCCCTTGGGCTTGGGAGTCAGTGGGGTGGAACAGACACATTGGGGAAAACTTCTGCTGCAGAGAATAGGAATTAATATCTTGATGATGCCTTCTAGCCCAGTGTTTGCTGCAATGGTGGTTTAAAAGTCTTGGCCATGAGCAAGTCATAGAACATTTGGGATCTCCCAGTCCTGCTGTTCATCTTGCCCTTGCTTAGTTATGTCAATCAGGCTTTCACCTACCCTTGAGGTCTGGGTAGAGCGGTGTGGAATGGTACTCAGAGCTTCCTTTGGGCAGAAACTCCTTCTGGAGCAGAAGAGCACCAGAGCAAGGAGGGCACAGGCTGTACCTACTTCTGCCTCGTGGTGCTGCTGGGCAGCCCCATGTTGAATAGTCTCCCTTAAGCTGTATGATTTTAATTGAGAACTTGTTCTTGAAGTGAAAAGTTGTTTGTTGACCAGACTTTTTTAGGAGGTGGGAGGGTTGCTTCAATCTGGGTTAAATACCTAGAGTTAACAGTTCAGGTTTGATTCTGCTTGGCGTTAAATCTAGGGGTTAACATGAGTTTTTGGTCAGGATTTGACTCAGCCATGTAAGTAGATGGTCATATTCCAGGGTATTAATGTGTTAATCACTGCAACAAACGCTCCACTGTTGATTAATGGAACAGGTTGCTAAAAGATTTTCTGTTGTGTGTGTAAGAACCTCTTGGGTTTGGGAATTTTCAAGGAATTTGAGCCAAAGTCCTGTGTTTATAGATTTGTCAATATTCTAGAAACTGTGACGAAAAGCCCTATTGAGCTTTGGATAAACTGGGATGCTGCATCTCTTCAGGCAACACATGTCACAGTAATTGATGTGTAATCTTGCAGCCAGAGGAGCGGGAAGTGCTGCAGCGTTATGTAATGCACCCAGCCCAAGTGGGGCATCACGGCTGATGCCTTTTAATTACATCCTATAACGGCAAGGGAAGGATCAGTGTGGTGAAACAGCTTATTGATGCATTCATACATGGGGCTGCATACATTTAGACACTTAGGAGTGAAGGGAAATGGATGCTGATGTTGCGTGTGTGACCTTTGAGTCCTGTGTCTGCAGCTGGCTTAACTAGCCAGCAACAGGAGACAGGCTGGGAATAAATACCCTGACATTGTATCGACACCCAAGTCAGCCTTGGGTGGTTCTGGGACACAGAACACAACCTGTTTCTCTGGGACACTGAAGAAAGTTTTCAGTTTTTTACTTGATGTAAACACCGCTGTTATACCCTCTGCTCTACTGTGGTGGTTAAAAAGAAATCTTTTTATTAGTGCTGGTTCAGCACACTGAAAGTTGCATCAGATTTAATTTATATTCCATTTCATCTCGTTAAACACTGTGATGCAAATTTCTTATTAGTGTCAAAGTGATATATTTCTAAATACTGGTTAACAAGTGAGAGATAAAAACAAGTTGCCCAAGAGCCAAAAAAGACAGCACAGATAATCTAGAAAACTTGAATGAATCAGCTTCAGAAGTAGATGGGAGCCCTTAGCAATGCTGTGTTTCCTTGCTCTCTCTGCAGCTTATTTTCCAGCTGCAGCATGGGGAAAGCTTGTTTGGCATTCTCAGTGTTTGAGCATAAAAGGTTTAGCTTCTGTCTTAAGTAAAGCAGGCACTTTACACTGTACCCTGGCAAAAATAAATATTGTGGGTTTGATAAGGATGTAATTCTGTGGAACCTATAGGAATTGCTAATTAGCTACAATAAAAAAAAAAAAAAATCTTCAACAGCAGTTGATTCTTTGGCCTTTCCTTGAGCAGGGCAGGTCGTATGCATTGCTTTGATTCCTCCACAGTAGCAGGCACAGGAGTAGTAAATAAATCAAGTAATAGACATATGTGTCAATATTAGATAAGGAAGTAAGAAACTGTATTGTTATAAAGGCAGTAAGCTAGAAACAGTCTTCTACCTTCTACCATAAGGTTACCCCTGTGGAAGTAGGTTAGTAGGAGGGTTAGAAACTTTAAAATAAATAATGGAAGCTTTAAAAGCTATGCTTGACAGCATTTGTGATCATGCTAAAAGGAAAATCACATTTGCCTGCCTACAAATCAGCCCATGTGTTCTCTCTCTGATGCCTCAAACCTCAGCTGTTCCCAGGCTTTTGCTTCCCCTCTCCCCCTTCCACACATACCTTTGGCTCACTTCTCTTAACATACGCTTCTCTTTCCTGACACACCAGCACCATAAAACTGGGTTATAAACCAGAAATTGTCAGGAAAGCCACGTAAACCTTTCTACAACTTTGGCAGAACAGCCGTGCAGCAGCAGAGCTTAATGAAACGCTGACAACTCCCACAGTTGCCAAATATGAGAAGGGGAGGACAGTTGTAGGAGGCTGAGAAGCAATAATTGAACAGAGACAGAAAATGGGAGAGCTGGATGATGAAATCCTTTAAGAGGCCTGTCACTTATTTCCTTAATTCCATTTTCCAGAAGTGTTATTTAACCCACCGTGGTTACTGCTGGCATGCTATTGCATAGGGAGTTTCAAAAGGCAGAATAGCTTTGTCAGAAGGAGATATTACTCTTCAGCAGCTTAAAAAAACTTCCAGAACTCTCCATCTGAAACACCCCACTAATATTTCTGTACTGGAGGTGTTGAAGAGCAAGAGCTTTGTTTTACTACCAGTTTAGCAGGTCTTTCAAAATTGATGGCTCTAGTCTAGGTACAGACATAACGTGAAATAGTTTCCAAATTTTTGGAAGTCTATCTGCTGTAACAGTGATGACTTGTTTGCATCCAACTTCTAAGGAAATCTTAAATTTGAAATGCAAGTTTTAAGGAAATGTCAGATAGTTTTCCTACATCTCTAACCTAATGCCATGATTTTAATTTTTCTATTACACTAATTTCACAAATATAAGCCACACCTTTTTCATTGAATAATCCAGCCTAACCCAGTAGTGCGGCTTATATTCAGGTGCGGCTTATCTATGGACAAATCCCGTGGTCTTCCTGGCTACCCAGAAGTGCGGCTTATATTCAGGTGCAGCTTATAATCGTGCAATTACTGTAATTATTTGTTCCTGTGTCTCTAATGTAGATACAGATTTTGTCTGGAGTCCTATCCTTGTGATAGGGAGTGACTGAAGCAGAAGTGGGTGCATTTTAAAGGCTGAATGTGCTGTAGAAGGTTTGAATGTCACAGCAGCAATGCAGGAAGCAGGTTCCTGTCCTAGAAAACAGACAGCACCACAGCCCTCTCCCCTGCAAAGTGTCTCTTTGGTCCTCTGGGGTTTTTCATGGCCAGTCCAAGGTGGCTGCAGCTGACTTCTGCTGGTAGTTTTGGAAAGAATTTACTGCCTTTTGCCCTTCAGTGTCAGGTTTTTGCAGTGCCATGTTTTTTATATGCCTGCAATATTCTTATAAATTATTTGTTCTCTTGATTATCACTTTCCTCAGTGCCTTTAACCACATCCAATGAAGACATTGCGTCTCACAAAAAATTCCTTGTTTGCACAGAGGAGGCAGCCCTGTAACAGAGCAGCTGAGTGAGCTGAGAGCTCAGCATCCCGGCCCTTGTGCAGCCATCCCTGCTGACAAGAGCTAACCAGGAGGCGGATGAGGGAGAGGAGAGGCTCCTTGCAAGTGGGTGATGTTTGTGTTCCTGCAGTGCTCAGCCGGCAGAGCACACGTACTCCTGCCTGTGAGATGTGCATAATGTGCTGACAGCTCGTGAATGTTGCAGGCTAAGCACAAGAGCTCTGATTTGACAGGCACAAGAGGAATTTCAGGATGTGAATTTTACCAGTGGGAAGATTGAAGCCACAGTTTTGAGACGCAGTTTATGCAGTAGGTTGTTCCTGAGACACTGAACAAATCAAGATGCCTGACAGCTTGCTGGACAATCATTTTAATGTTGGAAACTAAGGAGCAATGAAAAACTTCAGTTTTGTTCTGAGTTCTTCCACCTGTTCTCTTGCAACTGAACTGAGCCCTGTGATCACAAGTATTGGTCAATTTTGCACCAATGGTGTTGTGCTGTTTGCTGCTTTCTTCCAAGCAGCTTCTGAACAAGTGCTTGAGCAAGTGCAATATACAGGAGTCATTGAATAAAGAGCAAAATTTTCACCTAAAAATCAAGTCCTGTATAAGCTTCATTTCTTCTCACTCCAGCAGCTGTAACACACTGTCTCATTAGAAATGCAAATTAGACACTGTCTCGTCTCATGTGTTACCAGACTCCAATTTCAAGAAGTACTTTAAATTGTTTCCTTCTTAAAAGCTTATACTCTCAGTGCTCAGATCATTGTAATGGGCACCAGGAGAAATTACTGTGCTTTTTTTGAGCCCTTCCCTCTTGGTTAGAGCTTCTATTTCAATCCACAAGTTAGAATGTGGTTTCTCATGGGTGCAACAAACTATGTCCAAGTGCTGACTGTACCTCAGTAGTGCCCAGACCACCAGTCAGGCCTATTCCAGTGCATTGGTTCAACATATGTTGTGGCTCAGGTATGGTTTCTGTGGCAGCTCAGGGTCCCACTCTAAGTTATTCAAAGTACTAAAATCTGAGGGGAGAGAGCAAGAAGCAAAGAATATATGGTCAGAGTTTCATGGTGTCAAAACCGTCATTGCAGCTTGTTTGCAGTATCTCTGGGAGATATAAATGTGTGGCAAGTCTGTATTTTTATTCTAAATATAAGGGAATACATATTTGGCTGGATTTATGAAATTATTCTGAAACCCCTACTCCTCGTATAGATCCTCCAAAGCTAAACTGCTTGTGTTTGCAGTGGTTCCCATAATTTTTTTGTATAAAACGAAAAACAGATACCAGAGTTCAAACTTTTTCACAGCTTTTTGACAAGCATTGGTTCTGCTTGGTATACTCTGCAAAAGTAGTCTAAACAAAGCAGATTGTATAAGCAATGCAGTTTTAAACAGATCAATGTGAAATATTTTTAGCAGCACGCAGTATTTTATACAAGGATGGAATTGTGCAATAGAAAGCATTTGCAGGGCATGACAGCTTCTTGTGTTCGTTCAGAAATTTGTATGGTGTTTATTTAAAGTGTATAAACAAGTCTCTAGGTGATGATTTCTAACAAATGAAAATAGGACCTAAGCATCCTATTCCCATATCAGATCTTATTGTTAAGCTTATAAAGAACTATTTTTCCCCCAATAGAACTTATCAAAAAGAGATTTTGAATAGAAACTGCTGCATGAGACTTAATCTTTCTTCCATGTAACTCGTGACCTCACACAGCCCTTAGACTGATGGTGACACAGTGAGCATTTCCTGTGAACCGTGAGCAGTGCTGGTCCCACTATTGTTGGGCACTTTTTTTGTCTGGGAAAAAACAAACCCTTATTTACTAGAAGCCAGTGTCCTGTTTGTTTGTAGCTGGCTGGGAAATGCCATATTACAAGGGTCTCAGTGGCAGTCGTTGCTCCTAACAGAAGCTGTTGTTGTGTTTTGCTCTTTTTCTCACTGATTTGTATGAGACTTCTGAGTCTGCCTTGTGACCTGCTCCACATTCAGTTCACACCACAAATACTAACCTTGTTTATCCAATATGTTTTTTCCGTCCTCAGTGTTTCCTCAGATTAGCTGTCAGTAAAAGGCTAAATAATAATCCTCCAGTTATTATTCCTCCCCCGTGAGGCCACCAGGATGCTTTTCCAAGTTGGCGGATGGTGGTTTGCTGTAAGAGCTGCTACCTGGCAAGACAAGTGTGGAGGTGGAAAATTACAGACAAAATAAAAGAACAGCATTAAATTGGTAATGGGATGCAGCTGCTTTGGCCTTTGAGTCTGAAAGTGAGTCTCAGCAGCCTTTGGTAAAGGCATGTGCTGCCTGGAACCACTCTTGGCCATGCAAAATCAGTTCTAGGGGGGTGCAGCAGCTCTCAGCATTTGGGACATTTCACTTTTGGCTGTAAGAGGTTGTGGACAGCCTGTCACATGGATGACAATCTCATGTCTGTGCTGCCTTGAAATCCAGTCCAAGCCAGCATCCGTGCATCTGTTGTGCACGTCAGAGACTGGATGCTGCAGGGCTGCTGGCCCAGCATGTAACCACAGCCAAGTTTATTTAAAATACACCCCCCAGCTGAGTCCTTGCCACTGAATGGGGGCGTCAGAAGGAACTTCTCGGTGTCAAAACTTTTCACTCTGTCTCTGCATTTCTGCTTATTGTTGTCTTTCCTGCCTCAGCTGCTTTCTGAACTGTCTTCCCATTTTAAAATATTGCAAATAATGGTGACATTCTGTAGGTTTAGCAGCATACATATACAGAGGAAGGAACCATTAGGATATGCAACTACTTTCTAACAGCCTTGCAGACAGAATTTTTATAAAGTTTCGTTTTTGGAGCTCATTCTTGTGAGGCAGAAAGCCTCTGGAAGACTTAGAGCAGTTTCTGTTGTTTAAATACACTCACACAGACACACAAACACATACACACATACACACACAATTTCTTTAAGTATTTCAATTTTCAGTCTTATTTTTTTTGCTTCTCCTGCCAAATCATGCACGCCAACCTAAATATGCATATCATGTATGCAGACATTCAAGATGCGAAAACCAGAACAGCCTCTTTTAAGGGAAGAATAGCATTTTGGGGTTGGAGTTCTTCTTGTCTGTCTGGAATGTTCTCATTTATATGAAATTGTCTAGCACTAAAGCAAGCTACTGTTGAAATGATGAAGGTCCTGCAGACTCTGCCAGCCTGAAGGGTGAATTTTAGGAATAGCATCTGTGAGGTACCTTTTGAAGTCTGACTTCATGGGAGAGTGGAGGTTGTGCTCAATGCCTCAGAAAGATCTTTCCTGGAAAACTCCTGGTAGAATATGGCTGTGAGCTTTGCAAAATGAGATTTCCCAGCAACAATGCTGAGCACAGACATCTGAGGTGACACCTAAATCTGTACAGAAAGAGGAGTTTTCTGGGCACTAGAGCTCTTCAGAGTTGGGTTCACTGTGTAGACTGAGCTTATCAATTACACATTTTAGCTTTCAGCAAATACAAAAGGAGACTCTGGATAATTCACTTTCCTGCCCATTGCTACAATGATTGCTCTGTCTGCTCATGCTTTGTTCAGGTGAGGAGTCTGTCATGTTCAGGAGGGAATTCTCCCAACAGCAGATTAATTTTTTCCTGTACTGTTTTTAGTTTTCATGTGCACCTTCTTTCCACCAGGAGTCTTCTCTAACCTCACTCAGTTGTTTTCCACTTGAGTAACCAACTAAATTCTGATGTGACAGTCTCACAGTTTACATACTTACAGAAAAGCCATACATAAAGCGTCACTTAATAATTGGTAACAGTTTGGAATTCTGCATAACTGTATGTAAAACACGCATGATGATTTTATAAACTGCTGGCTTACTCTTGGAATGCAGTTTATCAGGGCCCTGCCACTTAGCTTATGGAAGCAGTCCCATGGCATGGCTTCTCCAGCAAGAGAGAAAGCAGGTTGTGTTCATGTCAGTGATTCCTGCCATTACCCAATCTGTGGGAATGGCTCGTGTTTCACCTGAAACTTATCCCTTTCCTGTTTACTTGGGGGAGCACTCAAAGCTTTTTAGAAATTCTTCCATTTTTCTTGGCATGAGGCTGTTAATTCTTGTATAGATTTTTGTCATGGCCTCTTTTTCTAAAGATAGATATTTTGGCTGCTAATGAGTAGTTCAATAAAAAAAAAATCTAAGTGGTTTTGCTAAAGAAGAATCTTGAAACATTATGTTCTTGGGGTTTCAAGTGTCCTTTTTACCCTTCCATAAAAGCCAGATCATGGCTCTGTTCTGAAATCATGGAGATTCATGTCTTCTGCAAAGTAAGCCATTTTCACTGTAAATATTTAGATTTAGGCTTTTATTTATAACACTTAGATGTTAGGAAGATCACCCTTTGCAAAACGTAAAAATAAATTCTTCTTCTGACTCACACATGGAAAGATAAAACTCATTAATTTTAGTCATGTATCAAAGGTTGGGTAAAAAACCCCCTTTTCCTTCCTTTTACTGACCTGTAAAATCAAACCAGACCTTAATCTGATTTTGAGTTATTACATGCAAAGTTGTTCTTGAAAGTACTTGAAGTCAAGTACTGAATGTTTTAAAAATAATTTTAGGACATTTTTATGACAGTTAGCTGTGGCTATAAAGCATAAAAAATACCTATCTGTCCAGTTTAGAAATGTGCAGGTTTCACAGTTGGAGAAATACTTGTAAATAGTTTTTAGCTCTCTGCAAAAGTCATTTCAAATCATCATTTCAAATGGTTTGTGTGTTTCCAGAACTTTTTTTTTTTAAGATCTGTATACAGAGGTGTCATTGCAGAGTGGAGGGAAAGTGGTGGCCTCAAGGACAGAGGGACAGTGAACTGTGCCAACCCCTGGTGTCTCTGATTTGCACTCCCATTGCTTGTCCCTGATCTACCAGTGTTTCCTTGTTGTTTCTGCTCACAGTCTCCATTAAAACAAATTGTTTGTCTCAATGGATGTTGGATCATTAAAAGAGAATCTCTTTGTGAATCTCTTGAAAAATCTCCATTTTATTTAAATATGTGTATTTGATTGTTTTATTCACATAAGATGTGATGAAGCTTGTGAGGCTGATGACAGAGCTCTTGCCAGCCTTCACCCCTGTGTTTATTTAAAGTCTCTGTATGATTTACTGCAAAACCTTCCCAGCATCTCACAAGTGTTTACTGACGGATGAGCTCAATTGAGACATCCCAGCCCATAACTCTCAAGTCACAACATAATTCAGAAAAGAAATGTCTGCTTTCAACACACAGCCCTCATGCAGTGAAATGCCATCAAGTTATTCCAGATGTTGGTGATCACTGCACTAAAGATCCATGACATTGGTTAAGCTGCATCCTCTCACTGTTTGAAACAGGCTCTGCAGGGACTTGGCCTCACAAGGAGCAACCTTGGTGCTTAACCACTGCTCCCAGGATGGCTCTGTGCAGGCAAAATGGGATAAGTATTTACACATTGCCATTTTTTCTGTGTCCTGCAGAAAAATCATTCTCTCTAAATGAATCATGCCCAGCCTTTAGTTTTACTTGCCTTGAACCAAATGTTTCCTCTTCTCCATGATTAGTTAATTTTTTTAAGCCAGCACAAACACTGATAAGTGCAACATCTTTGAGAAAGTGAGGTGCCAGTTAAACATGAGGTGCCTGAACCTCCTTGTGTGCTTGAGAAGCTGCTGAAGCTAAAGGGAGTGTTAAAATCACAGGAAGATGGAAGTTTCCTTTGCACTTCTGTTTGAATTGCTGACTTCCTAACTTTCATCTTTGATGAGGATAGTGTTCATGAAGAGAAGCTGATGGTGCAAATAAATGTTGCGTTCTGGAGGCACCCTGGCTTCTTGAGCAAGAGCTTTAGGTCTTAGGTCATAACACAGGGTTATGTCTTAGCTAAAACTTCCATGTCAGCCCAGACATCACCAAACAGCAGGAAAAGCTAAGCAGGAGATAGGGATTTGAATCATGATGTGAGCACAGTGCCACCTGTACAAACACAGCCCTTTTCTAAAGATCTAAATCCTGGCAAAAGAAGTCAGCAGTTCCATGCTAAGTTCTGATGTGGGGTATTGGCCTCAGTACAGGCCTGCAGCTCCCTGTAACAAGGAAGGGTGTCTGAACCATGATGCCATTCCCTGTTGCATGAGGTTCATGGCAAATAGGTTGGGAAGTTTCAGCAGGGGCAGGTGTCTTCCAGTAACTCTGGACTCATCAGGGCAGCTGTCACTGTTAGCTTGTTCATTAGCCAAAGTTGAGTCAAATCTCACAGACCTTGGCATCAGACTTGGATTTTGACTCCTGATGATGAAACCGGTTATTTATGCCAAAATATAGCTTATTTTCCATAATATAATCTCTGTATGACCACAGAATGTGCAACACTTCGGAAAACCTGATCTGTCTCATGGAAGAAGTCACTTGCCTAGTCAAGATTTGGTGCTGCTTTAAACAGCATCAGATTAGACTTCCAAATTTGCATCAGAGGCTATTTTGGGCAGGGATTGGTATAATCCTGCGTGGTAATGGATGCCTCCGTGTGCTGAGCAGGGAGCACAAGGTACAGGTTGATCTCGCCAGCAAAGGTCAAATGCTGCTCACACTCACCATATACGGGTTTGCATAATAAATGGTTTTCCTTCCTGGGATAAAGACACTGAGTTTTTCTGTCTTGGCATCAGTTGGACTGCAAGAAATAGATTGTTTTGTTTTTAACGTTTTTCTGAGAACCGTGTCGGAGTGTTACCTGCCCTGTGCTGATAAAGAGCAGGAGGCAGGTCCCAGAGGAGCCAGGGTGGCTGCTGCTGTGGCCAGTGTGCCACCTGCAGGCCACAGCTCCGTGCATGGGATGTGGGGCTTGGGAGCTCTTTCTTCTCCAGAAATCATTATTTCTAACAAGTTGTTATTTTCTAGTAAGTGCTATGTAATAAATTTTAAGTTTTTTCCCATCTGATCCTATGAGTAGTTATCTCTATTCTTAAAGTAAGCAAAGAGCAGTGGGAATGAGCAAACCTTGGATTTATTGAAGTTGATGAATAATTGCTAATTGTTGTTTTTATTGTCTGTTGGTCATTTTTGTGCTCAGAAATGGGACATTTCATACAACATGCAAATTCTGTCCTTCGCTCTCAGTCCATTAAATCCTTAATAACCCTTTTTGGGGGTGGTCTTAGATGAAAACACCACCACTATAATGTTCCATTTTGAATCTTAAAGGCTTTGTTGAGCAGGGGATCTGTGTATATGACAGCCAGGTAGCTTCCAAGCACCCCAAAATCTTTGGGTTTATGTTCCATGAAACCATAGAGGATTTAGTAGCAGAAATTCTCCAGTTGTTACCTTCTTATAGCCCAGGTATTTGAAAGGTAAATGATCTGTGCTTTCCTCAGCTGTTTTTTTAACCATTGCTGAAGAATCTTAAATGAGTTTTTAATTTGGGAGAATTCACGGTAGGTAAATTACCCTCAATTTACCATTTTTAATGCTGTAACAAAATTCATGTATAGAGTGGAATGTTTGGTGTGTACCACATAACCTTTCCATCATTTCTGTCTTTGTTTTAGGTCTTCCTGAACAATACTACAGCCTCACTTGGTTCCTCAGCCCTATCCTGGGCTTGATCTTCACTCCGCTCATAGGTTCGGCCAGTGACCGCTGCACGCTGAGCTGGGGCCGCCGGCGGCCTTTTATCCTTGCTCTCTGCATTGGTGCCCTCTTTGGAGTTGCACTTTTCCTTAATGGCTCTGTGATAGGTAAATAACAAGGAAATCCCCTGCATGGATCCTTGCTAATGTACCTGCTTTGAGATTTTAATGTAGGAAGTAAAGATAATGTTCTGCAGTTGATTTACCTCATATTTAATGTTAAAGTCATTAGAAACCTCCACAACCCTGCACTTGGGCTCTGTCCATCTTGCCTATTATTATTGGAACTCAGGAGTTACAGCTCTGTGCTGAGCATTGTGCAATCCTAGCTGTAACTTGTATTAATAACAATGTTATTAATACAATGGTTGCCAGCATGTTTGCAGACGCTGAGACGAATTTGGTCGATCTTTGACATGGGAAAATTGTAGCAACCTGTTCACAGGGAAATGTTTCCTGTTGTGATCCATTTTCCCTTTAATGCATATCTGGCAACACATCCTGTTTCCAGCATTATTTCAAAAATTATCTTTTCACTTTTTCTTGTGCTTTTCTTAGACCCGGTATTGAAAAAGTCCAGAACACAGTTAATATTTGTTTATCAAAAACTATGTGGGAAAATAATTTTTCCTGAGCACCCATCAAAGCTGGTAAAAATAGTTTCCCTTGAACATAGTTTTCTACAAATTTAATCTACAATCTCTTTGTAAATGTATTGTAGGAGAGGTGACAGCAAGTACGTTTAGGAAAATGTTTACAAAATGATTGGACTGATGCAAGCAAAAGGAACTTAGCACCTAATAACATCCTCTTGGCTCTCTCTTTTGGGGTTAGATGCGGCTCTATTGTGAGACAGGTTACTAATTGAGGGAAATGAGTGGAATGTTACCTTGGCTGAGCCTGTTAAAGCCAGACTGGAATGCCATGTTATTGGCTTCAATGCTCTGCAATCTGCAGTGGACAAACTATTCAAATAGATGACGTTTATGTTTCCTTAATTTATCCAAACAGTAAATATTATTTATTTGAACTGTTGCCATATGGCATTGTCCTGGGGTGACTGTATGGTTTAATATCAATTGTATTTAATTCTCATCAATTGTATTTAGTTGTTGTGTCTCTAAGACTTACTTCTCTTTCTCCAGATGTTTGGAGGATGTTATACTGCAACCCTCTTACAAGATTTTGAGTGATAATAAGCTCTCAGTTCCATACAGTAGTTTAGGTCAGGAACCATTGATACTGGCAAGCAAACCTCAGGCTTAGTTTATAGGATTATTTTAAAGCCTTGTAATAAATCAGCACAAAATAATGTAGATTTTTCTTCTTTGCTCTCCTATCCTCAGTCTCCAGTTACTTGCAATCCTAATTGCAATTTGGGAAACAGAAGATGCTGCAAAAACTCTATCAGACCCTCTTTCATAATGTAGCCTCTGGCAGTAGGAGTCATAGGGAGAGAGACCAGGAACACAGCAGTTGGCTTATCCCAGTCATGATACAGCCGTGTCTCAGGAGAGCACCTTACTCACCTCCTGTTCTCTCCTGCCCTGTTCAGGTTTCCAGCAGATCTAAAGCACTGTTTGTGTTTTCTGCTCTAGGGTTCAGCTGAGTGTGGAACACTTATAAACTTCTTTAGCCTTCAAAGGGCTTGGTATAAATGAGGATTCAATATGCAGGAATCAGCACTTGAGATTTAAATAATTTTTGGTGGCTTAGCCAGTTCATCTCCTTCCACAGACATTTTAATCAGTTATACTAATGGTTTTATCAACCTCGCATGTGCAACTTCTAAATCTCTGTCATTTGAGTAATTCATGCTTTTGTCACTGGTTCATCTCATGACAAATTATCCAGCACTGTGCTAATGCTGCCTTTCTGCTCTGTAGACAAAAAGCATTTAATCTCATGCTGTCCACAGAAGCTGACTGATGCTTTTTGCAATGCAAAATACATCCATGTTGCTTCATCCTAAAAAGTTTTGCTTATAAAAAACACTCTAGAAAATAAGAATGTTTAAGAAAAACAGAGAGATGAAGGGGTTAAATTTCACTTTATCCTGGTGCACTGTGACTACTGCATTAAGCATTGACTACTGCACATGAAGCATCGTGTCAGGAAGGCTGCCAGCAGTGAAGTTACCTGTGGATGTATCTGACAGATGAAATATGTCATTTTGAATGCTCCCCTCTCCCACCATGGCTGTCTTTTATAAAAACAACCTTCAACATCCAAAGGAAAATACATGGGAGGAATACGAAATAATATCCAGTGCTCCCAGAGGTTTAAGAGATGCTTTATAAAATAACATTTTGATAAATGTCAGTCTTAAGAACATAAAAACCATCCTTGTCCCAGACCTTCCATGATGCTGTGCCAAAGAGCTGAAATTGCCATTTTACTCCATAAAGGAATGTTTGCAGTGAGCATGTTGGCCACCTCTCTCTGAAGGGGTTAAGCTTATTCTTAGGAGTTTGTCCTTTTAAAATGAGATGCTCAGGTACCTCTGCCATTTCTCCCCAGGTCTGGCGATTGGTGATGTCCCGAACAAGCAGCCCATTGGAATAGTTCTCACAGTGCTTGGGGTTGTGGTGTTGGACTTCTGCGCCGATGCAACCGAAGGGCCAATTCGAGCCTACTTGTTGGATGTGGTGGACAGTGAAGAACAAGACATGGCCCTGAACATCCATGCATTTTCAGCTGGTAGGGAGTTAGCTGAGATGTTTTTGGCAGCTGTTCCTGAAAACCAGGTTGTGGCTGAATTGATTTTTCCTGAGCTCACTTCTCACTTTCTTCTGTTCCACAGGTCTTGGAGGAGCGATTGGTTATATGTTAGGAGGGCTGGACTGGACACAGACCTTCTTGGGTAGCATTTTTAAATCTCAAGAGCAAGTCCTTTTTTTCTTTGCAGCCATTATTTTCTCTGTCTCCGTTGCTCTCCACCTTTTTAGCATTGAAGAAGAGCAATATAACCCTCAGCAGGACAGGATTGATGATGAAGGAGACACACTTTCTAGTGCCAAATTCAGTGGCAGCCTTCCCCCTCTGAATCGGCTGAATGTAATTAGTGAGGAAGAGCCGTATGGAGCTTCCATGTTCCATGATGAGGTTCAGTCGGAGCATGACCTCAGTATGGAGTTCCTTGAGGTGAACATTGTGAGAAGCAAGAGTGACTCAGTTCTGCACATGCCCGATGCCACGTTGGAAATTGAATCAGAGCTGCTTTTCCTGCATGACATCGAACCCTCCATTTTTCAGGATGCTTCGTACCCAAACACTCCCCACAACACAAGCCAGGAGATCATGAAATCCAAACTCAACCACCTGTCTGCTTTCCTCAGGGAGAATGAGAAGGAGGAGGAAATGTTGCTTGATAATCGTTTAAATGAAGATAAAGTCCCAAACATCAATGGCTCCCTACCAAAAGAGTTCCTCAACGGGCACGCCAGAATAGGCATGAAGCAATCCAGCACTTCCAACTCCATGCGGCGGCGGAGGCACATGTTCTACCGGCAGCCGTCCTACACCTTCTCGTACTACGGCAAGATTGGCTCCCACCGGTACCGCTTCCGCCGGGCCAACGCCATTGTCCTCATCAAGTCCTCACGCAGCATGAACGACATCTACGACATGCAGAAACGGCAGCGGCAGCGCTGCCGGCACCGCAACCAGAGCGGCACCACCAACTCCAGTGGGGACACGGAGAGCGAAGAGGGCGAGACCGAAACCACCGTCAGGCTCTTGTGGCTGTCCATGCTAAAGATGCCCAAGGAGCTGCTGAGGCTGTGCGTCTGCCACCTCCTCACTTGGTTTTCCATCATCGCTGAAGCTGTGTTCTATACGGATTTCATGGGACAGGTCATCTTCCAGGGTGACCCAAAGGTAGGAGAGCAGTTCCCATGGGCAGACCTGCTCAGAGTCCCTCGTTCCTGAGACGTGCTCAGTACAATAAAGTGGTGTTGCTGGTTGTGTCTGTTGCAGGCCCCTTCGAACTCGACTGAGCTGCATGCTTACAATGCCGGAGTTCAGATGGGATGCTGGGGGCTGGTGATTTATGCTGCTACTGCTGCCGTTTGTTCAGGTAAGAGACTGTGCAGTCACACAGTGGAATGCACCTCATGCATGTATTTCTAAGGTAAAAGTAGAATCATGCAGTATTCTGAGTTGGAAGTGACCAACAAGGATCTGATTCCTGGCCCTTCTGAAACAGTGTTGCTTCAGTTGACATCTACCTCCTTGTTTGAGGTAAAGGATATTTTGGAAAAGCATTTCTTGCAGTCATAAGGGAAGGGCTTCTTTAAGAATCAATATTAAAAAGTTCCTCCAAATGTAGAGGTGGAAATATGAACAGATGGTTAAGTGACATAAAGCGCAAAATGAAATCAAAGGATATTGAGTGGCATTTAACAAGCCTTCCAGGAAACTTGGTAGAAGATTTAAGCATATGCAAGACGGTTTTTGCAAAGACTGTTTTTAAATAAAAATTATAAATATGTATTTCTGAAAGTCATTCTACAGATAATTTGGGCTTGCACTAGACTCTGAAATTAAGAGCTTTTGCCAAACTTAAATTCTGCCTTTTGTAGCACATAGCAGGCGTGACTGCACAGTTCAGTACCTTGGGGACAGGCTCACAAGCAGGAACACATCCTGTTCCCAGTGAGGACTGGGCTATGCTGGTCAGACAGCCCAAATTTGAGTATCCACCTCCTAAACAGGGTATAGAGCTGCCATGGCCACATCAATCCCCTAAAACTTTTAGTGAATAAACTGATATTTAAGGGGAAATGGCTTCAAACTGAAAAAAATAGGTTTAGATTGGATATTGGGAAAAACTTCTTCCCTGTGAGAGTGGTGAGACTCTGGCACAGGTTGCCCAGAGAAGCTGTGGATGCCCCATCCGTGGCAGTGTTCCAGGCCAGGTTGGATGGGACTTGGAGCAGCCTGGGATAGTGGAAGGTGTCCCTGCCCATGGCAGGGCTGGTTGAAGCTGAATGGTCTTTAAGACCCCTTCCAACCCAAGCCATTCTATGATTCCTGTTTTATTCTTTATCTCTGCAGCCTTGTTACAGAAATACTTGGACAATTATGACCTCAGCATAAAAGTGATCTACATCCTGGGCACGCTGGGTTTCTCCCTTGGCACTGCAGTGATGGCCATGTTCCCCAACGTGTATGTCACCATGATAATGATCAGCACGATGGGAATAGTCTCCATGAGCATCTCCTACTGCCCCTACGCGCTTTTGGGACAATACCATGAGATAAAACAGGTATGTGGAGTGTTTGGAGTATATATGTGAGTCAAGGCAGAACATTCATGTTTCTCTTAAAATCACAGAGGCAAAATGGATTTCTTAAATCCCATTATTGGAGATACCTGCTTTGTTGGGATGTGTGTCATAGCTTGAATGGATAGTAAATGGCAGGAGCTGTGCTGAAATCAGATAGTCTTGGCACTGAGCTGGCTCAGAGGGGGTCATGATTGCTTTTTCCTATGCTGAGGTATGAAACAATCTGGGTGCATATGGCAGATGAAGAGAAATTAAATTACTATTATAGTATTTACTATATATCTGGTTGTTACTCCTGTCTTGGATGTGGTTGGTAGTGTTACTCAGGTTATTCACAGCCTTAGATTTTGAAGTGAGTCTGGAAATGCAGCTGTAATTTTGGGAATGCATAAAGCAAAACAATTCTGCTGGAAACAAGGAGAATTTTACTTCCCAACAGTGTCATTACATTGCTCCATTTGGATTACAAACTACAGGATGATCATTTGTTACAAGTTCCTGATTTGCAGCTGTGAGGGGGATTCCTTTGTATAATCATAAAATTAATATTTCATGTATCAGCAAGTGTTTCATGTAAAATTGATTTTACGAAACCTAATCTTGGAGCTGATTTGGGCTAGAAGTGACCCAGTCAATACCTGGCTCATGCTGCAGGGTGCTGAGGAGGCTGTTGATGAGCAGATAAGGAGGCTGCTGCTCTGGAGTTGTGTGGTGGTGCTGCATAAAGACGATGTGATGGGGCTGAGAATTTCAAGAAAGGTTCTGGTGTTTAAGTATTGCTTTCATCTGTTGTTTTACCTCCTACCACATTTCTCATCTTTTTGCAGTACATTCACCACAGCCCCGGGAACTCGAAGCGAGGGTTCGGCATCGACTGCGCCATCCTGTCGTGTCAGGTTTACATCTCCCAGATCCTGGTGGCCTCCGCGCTCGGTGGCGTGGTGGACGTGGTCGGCACGGTCAGAGTCATCCCCATGGTGGCTTCAGTGGGATCCTTCCTGGGTTTCTTGACAGCGACTTTCTTGGTGATTTACCCCGAAGTCAACGAAGAGCCAAAGGAAGAGCAGAAGGGACTGGGTCCTCCAGGGACAGCCGAGGGCAGCGGCGCGGGTACGGAGAAGCCGACGGTGCTGAAGCTGACGCGCAAAGGAGCTGCGGCAGCGGAGCCGGAGGGCGAGTCAGCCGTGTGAGCCCCTGACGCTTGTTCACCCACATTCCAAGGAGTGCAGGTGCAGGATCAAGAACTTGTGCTGTGGGCTTTTTTTTTTTCCAGGAAAGCAAATTAGGACCTTCACTACTTGTAGCTAAAATTTGCAGAAGAAAAGGCAGTTTCGTGCAAAAATGTAAATGAAATTCTGTAGTCCTTCCTCTAGGTTTGAGCAGGTCGCTCTGATGCTAATTGCTTTCTCTACAACTTAGAAACGTCATTTCTGAACACTTTTTTATTAAGACTACATTTAGATTTCAAATAAGTTTTATTAATCTGCATGAGACTCACAGTGTATACAATTAGCAGTTAGAAAAATTAAGTTTTCAGCTGTTTTTAAACTAACAGAAAATGGAAGCTATCTCGACCTATAGTCTCTTGCCATTTTTTTGTCTGAACCTTTCAGGTTTCACTAGTGTAACAACTGAATCAAATGCTTAGACATCAATCAATTTTTTTCACGAGCATGATATTACTGGTCTGACAGCTACGTTAATTTTAGACTTCATGTTTTTGTTAGTGCAATTACTGCAGAATCCTTTCATTTGCAATTATTTTCAAGGAAAAAAAAGCAATTAACTGCAGTTTCTAAGAAACTGCCATGAATTCTTTTAGTCATACTATTCACAACCACTCCCAAATCTGCTGCTTGTCGGGAGAGGGTGACACTGGGTGCTGGATGTCAGCTGTAGATGGAAGGAGCAGCAGCTGGGAGAGGTGACCAGCACTCACAGGTTTCTTTATCACAAGTGCTGCATTTTATGAATGTCGTTGGAATACGCTGTGACAATTTTTAGCTGAGAGTTTCACGTGCCGGTGAACTCGGGGGTTTTCTCAGCATTTAAACCTGATCATCTCTGGATGAAGCTGCCGTGGAGAAAGGGCATCTCTGGGGTCAGCTTCGTGGGAGGGGGCGTGTGGATTCTCTTCCGTAGGGAAAGGAAGTCATTGATTAATTGCACTTTTTACAATCCTTTAACCTCCTGGCTGGGAATGCAGCAGCCGAGGTAAAGGCACCGGGTCAGTACAACAAGGAGAACCCAAGGCCTACCTCTGTCACTTTATGGCATAGTCTGGGTGTATAAAAATCTGTGTCAGAAACAGTTTTTAGGCCTTAAAATTCAAATGTTGCTGTTCCAGTCCCTGTGTTGGAGGAATTGTAGGCTGAAGCTCTTCTGAGCTGCCGTACCAATGTTGTCAGCACATCCTCCATGTCCCCTTCTGTGATTCAGGACACAGCTGCAGTGCAAAGATACTTTTCTGGAAAGAGGTTGAAGGAGTTGTGCTAATTTGATTTAAAATAGGTTTGAATCATTATCCAGCAGCCATTTAAAGTAACTTTCTAAACTTGTGTTTCACAAACTTCCGATTATCATTTTTAAGACATGTTTGTGATGCTGTTGACTCATTTTAGCTTGGGACCTCCAGGCTGCCCTCAATCTGTGTGCTGGACAGGTAAACACAGCATAGTGTGAGATTCCTGCCCAAAAATCTTCCTCCTCCAAGACTTGCAAATGCCTGTGTCAATCATGCTGCAATCCAGGCATTCAGACAAAGAAGCTATATTTCAATATGAAAAGCAGTTTTTAATGAATTACTTGAATTGTTAGTGTATTTGAGAAATGGATGTTTGGGTGTATTTGAAGGTGGCATCCGTGGGTTTCTCTGAAGGCTTCCAGTTGATGCCTGGAATGCCTGTGGCCTCTGCTATCAAGGAAAATTATGTTTTTAGGCTGGTGACATCACAGAGCACTGAGGTACATGTAATCACACAGGACTTAGGGGTAGTATTTGTTTTTCCAAGTGTCTTGAGGAAGTCTTTTTTTTCCTATGGTGAATATTTTTTATGTAGAACATGTACTGTGAACTGTGTTCAGCCAGGGGAGCGATACTACTGAAGAGTGTGAGACCTTACTGAAGAAAGCAGTTGTGAGAAATTGTGTCATGAATTTTATCATCTCAGTTACATTTAATATATTCTGGTGATGTTCATGTGTGAGAGATTTTGTGTTTCACCCTAGAACTGGCATTCATGTCAGTTACATGCTGAGTTACACATTTTAAAGCAGCTTTAATATTTTAGTTTTGAAGCTCCTTGAAGATTCTGCTTTTGGTTAAATGACCGCTGTCAAATACTCCTTATTTTAAACTCCACTGATGGAAAGGTTCTTCAACAGTTTAAAAATCTGCATCTTCTGACCAGTGTCAGCCTTACCCTTTTCCCAAGGGTTCTATGGACCAGCATGGATCAAACCTCTGTTACTCCACATTGCACTTTCTAAGCCAAGATCTCTTTCACTGCACCATCACACTGACCAAGTAGCTGCAGAGAGGGAGGAGAGGCTGAAGCTGCCTCTGACTTCACATCCCACAGAGGGAACATGAAGCCATTCTGGGAGTGAGCTCATCCATGCTTATGGAGCTTTCTCAGCCAGGGAAGGGGCAAGGAGGGAGGAAGGACCTTTCATTTCAAACCCAAAGGCAGGGCAGGACCAGTTTTGTCATGGACAACGTTTGGCATGGCTTCATTTCTAAGAACTGGATGTTAAAATCCGTGTTTGGAGTTGTTTATGGGGCTCATAATGCAGGAATATGCACGCTGCCACGGCAGGAAGCTGATTTCACTCCCTGGTAAAGGCAAAGGAAATAATTATTCGTTGTAAATGCACTGAAGTTTTTGTAGTGTTGCCAGAAGAATTAACTTGGGGAGCCTCAGCCAAAGTATCTCCTTCTGTCCTTGGGCCAGCCTGGGAAACCCCTACACTGGCTTCACCTGCTGAAGTCTCAAGGGCTTTTCCTTGGATGTGAAAGTTTTCTTTCTAGCCCCAGCACTTCTCAGGGTAGAGTAGACAATGATGTATTTCTTAATGTATCCCTTACCTTATCTTTTGATAGAGATTTTTTTTTTTTTGCCACAATTAAAGTAGTACAGTTTTATGTGTTTGTTACAGAACTTGTGGAAAGAGAAGTTTGAAGTGGCTTTTTTTTAAATTCCTGGTGGCAAGTGTCTTTTTTTTGTTTGTATTCCTGTCTAGTTGAAGTCATCCCATTGGACCTTCAGTGTAGTAGGACTAAGGTTTAGTGATTCAATCCTGAGTTGTCCAGTACTATAAACAATTTTAACATGTTCTACTGCAGTGATGTGTGACACGAGGCACTGCTGGTGCTCAGACCCTCGAGGGCTGTGGTCGATCAGCTGCACCTCTTGAGATGTTTCATGTGAGAGTAGAGAAGCTTTAACTTTCACCCCTTGGAAAGGCAGAGTGTGGGTTTGGCCTTGTTGGTTTATTCCAAGTGAGATCTGTGCTGTTTGTGGATGGCAATTTCAGACTCCAGAAGCAATAATTTCTTAGGAATGTTTCTCTTCCTGCTGGTTTGATGACTTTCATGGAGATTTATTGCCTAAATAGCCTTTTAATAACACAAATCTGGTGGTTTGCTGGTGCTGACTTTGAGCAGTTGTGGAAAAGATAGGGAGATTTATAATCAGGAGGAAGGAGGCCAGTAAATCCTACAGAGGTTTGTGCTCTTGAAACACACAATGTCCTTTTCCTCTTTCATTTGGAGCCTTTTTCCAGGCTCTGAAATATTCCCAGCACATCAGTCTGAAAAGGAGGTGGCTGTACATTTATCCTCCTGGTTTTCTTGCTGATGCCAGTGCTGGCACGCAGACCCCAGGATGGAACAGGCTGCATGAGGTTTTCCTCATAGGCAAGGACTGAGTCTTTCTTATCCCTCTCCCACCTGATCTGAACCCCCCAGCACGTGGAATGACAGCAGCAACCATGGTGCTTTTTGCCAGGTAGGTCATTAAGAACAGGTCCCCTGCCCTTGATCCGTGGTGAGCTTGACTTCCTCCAGCATCCACCATGAAAAGCAGGATTTTCCCACGTGCCAGGTCTCATGGCCATGCAAGTTGAGGTCACATCTATGAGAAAAGGTAGAGAGAGCTGGGACCTCTGGGCAGGAGGGAAGCACAGGAGGCAGGTGCTGGGATTTGGAGGTTTTAGGGATGTGTATGTGTGTGTCTCTGTGTTTGTACATTTCCAGACACACTGCTCAGGCCAAAATGCCTTTGGGGGCTGTGTGTTGCTGTCACTGTACTCCACAATATTTTCAACTGAGTTCTTCCAGGTTTCCCTCATCCTAGTCCGATGCAAGACAAGCTCAGCTATAAATATGTATCCTATTTAAATGAACAAATGAACTCCTGCATGATATTCCAAGCACATGTAGCAGCTTCAGCATCTGAAGTGTCTGTTGTGAAAGAGAAGTTGGTTTTCTTTGCAGCTGTTTTGTCCTCGTTTCCTTCGAATAGGCCAAATAAATGTAATGGACACCAAATGTTGCACAGAAATGTTATTGATGACTGTGTGGAAAAAATACCAAATTTTATTTTTCTTTGCAGAAACTTTATGGTTCTAGAGAGTCCTTTAGCTGTTTTCCTTCCTTAAATGACAAAGCTGAACATTTGTAAAGCACGTCACAAAATGGTCATTTGGAAAAAGTTGAGCTACCCAAAGTTTTCTCTTTGTCATATTGCATCCAAAGGAGCTGCAGCAGCTCAGATACCAGCTAGGGTTTGAATTTGAGGCTCAGCAATTGAGAAACTGCCTTAGAAAAACAACAAAAAGGCTCCATTCCTTTTCCTGGCATTACACCCACTGATCTGCTCAGTAAGGTGTTCCAGGATTTCCTGTCGTTTAAATTAAAATCACTTCCTGGAAAACTGATGTGGTTTGGCTCCTCAACCCAAGCAGCTTCACCTGAATTTCCACCTCAGTTTGCCTTGCCCCAGGGAGTGCAAGGGGTGCCCAGGAGGGACAAATACATCCCCCACTAAAAGAGGACACCTGTAATTTAAAGGGCTTTTGCTGCCCTTGTGACCTGCTAAAATTTTAGGGAAAATGCAGAGCATGGTTCAATTTGACCTGCTCTGGCACATTTATTCTTAAATTTGGAAGATTGAGGTGAAGCTCTGGGAGCATTTAATCAAACTTAGTGTCACGTTATTTACTGTGCACCTACACAGTCCTTAGCGACAGCCAAATTGTAATTAATGACCCAAAAATCCAGACTTTTCTCTCAACAAATTGGCAGTTCCCAATTTGAATTTGTTTTGCCTGATGTAACATGAACACTAAGCCCTTTAAGTAGCCAAATGACCAGCTTATTTTAAATGCCTCGTATTAGTAGAAAGCTGCATATAGGCATCTCATAGCGGGGAAAAAATTAAAAAAAAAAAAAAGAAAAAAAAAGAAAAAAAGAAAATATTTAGTTCCTTTGTGAACTGGCCATATGACAACTACTTTTTTATCAACTTATTAAGTTGGGGCACTATAATAGCTCTTGCTGAGTTTAGCAATGTTTATAAGCATGTGTTAAACACATAATGTTGTTTTATGAGGAAAAAGGGATAAAGAAAAGTGATGTCACAGATGAATGTTTGAGTGCGTAGACGGCATAATGTATGTATGATTTTTATTTCTACACTGTTGAGCTTATTTTCTGTTTAAAGGTTAAAAAAAATTGTTGCATGAGAACTGTTTTATTGTGTTCTGCACTTTCTGTTCTTTTTGTATAATCTTGATTTTTTTTTCATTTATGCATAGAAAAGAAAAAAATCAGTTTAGAAATATTCTACTCCACGAGACATTGTGTTCCAATCTGTTGTTCCGAAGTTCGATCTTAATAAACATTTCAGTAAGAGTTGGTGGCTCGTGTCCCTGTGGTGTTTGTAGAGGAGGTGAGCAGAGGGACACCTGGTCCCTGACCTGTGCAAGGCAAATAACACTCAACATTTCCAAAAATTCTGCTGCCAAATATTGCCTGGCAGAAATGCAGGTGTTGCAATTCAGAGGTGGTTGTAAACTCACCTGAGACTTGCAGGGTTCAAGTGTAACCCAGGAGAAAGCACAGGTGGAGTAAAATGGGGATACCTGGGGCAGGGCTGTGTCCCCAGCGCCAGCTCTGCTCTGACAAAGGGTGGTGGCTGTCACACAGAATCTGTCACCTCTCATGCCATCACCAGGGCTGAGGAGCTGAGGGTCTTCCCAATCACCTGAGTCTATGATTTAATAGCCACAAGCAGCTCCCGAAGAAATCAGTTTCCATCCAAACTCATCAACTTCTCGGACCATTGCAAACAAGAGGGGAAAGCTGGAGCCAGATCACAAACACCAGCTGATGAGTAAACTTGCCATGAAGAGCTCACTTGTCCCATTTGATTTCTAGTTTCCTTGACATAATTCATCTGTTTCTTCCTAAAGGAAATTCCTCAGAAATAGTTTGGCAGTTCTAAACAGTCAGTTCCCACCTGGTTCATTTTTGGTTCATTTTTCGTAGACTCATCAGAGAATCGATTACACTGGAAAATACCTCCAAGACTGAGTCCAGCCTATGACCAATCACCACCTTGGTTAAGTAGACCAGAGCACTGAGTACCACATGCAGTCTTTCCTTAAACACCTCCCAAAACAGTGACTCCCCCGCCTCCCTGGGCAACCCCATAGGGTAATTGACAACCCCTCCCATGGAGAAATACTTCCTAATGCCCAATCTAAACCTGCCCAGGTGCTAATTGAGACTGTTTCAGCTTGTCTTGTTCATAAAATGGACTTGATGATCTCCAAGCCTTTTCCAACCTAGTTGATTCTGTGATTCTATGCTTGAGATTTAGGAGAAGAGACCAGCCCCCACATGCCCACAACCTCCGGTCAGGGAGATGTAGAGAGTGACAAAGTCTCCCCTGAGCCTCCTTTCCTGCAGAGTGAATCCCCACAACTCCCTCAAGTGCTCCTCACCATGTTTGTGCTCCAGAGCAATTCCCAGTGCCACGGCCTATCCCAGGACATGCGTCAGCACTTCAATGTCCTTCTGGAGAGGGGGGCAAAAAACTAGAAACAATACTCAGTGAATGACATCCCCAGTGCCCAGCACAGAGGGACAGTCACAACCCTGGTCTTGCTGGCAACACCAGTGCTGACACAGAAGGCCAGGAGGCCTGGCCCCCTTGCCCACCTGGGCACACACTGGCTCACTCTTGGCCACTGTCAGCCGAGGCACCCCCAGGGCCTTTCCCGCTGGGTCACTTTCCAGCCACTCTGCCCCCAGCCTGGGGCACTGTAAGAGTTTAGTGGGACACAAGGACCACACCTTGCCTTGGTCTTCTTGAACAGATCCTGCTGGCCTCACACAGTCCATTCTGCCTTTCCACATCCCCCTGAAGAGAGCCCTCTTACACCCCAGCATATTGTCACTTCCACCCAACATCGTGTGTTCACAAATTTACTACTGAAGGTACCCTCGATGCCCATGTCCACATTGGCAGGACAGACACTGAACAGGACTGAGCACAGGGAACACTGCCAGCGACCAGACACCAAGTGCATGCGGTGCCATTCCCCACCACTCTCGGGACCTGGCCATCCTGACACTTCTTAACCCAGCAAACAGTGCTCTTGCACAAGCCCTGGGCTGATGGATATTCAAGGACTGTGCCATGGGGGATGGAGTCAAAGGCTTGGCTCAAGTGCAGGGAGACTCCATCTACTGCTTTTCCCTCTTCCCTGTAGCAGGTCACCTACACTTCAAAGGACATCACCTGGATCAGGCAGAAACTACTTTTCCTAAATCCACATTTATCAGGAGATCAAAATCACGAGACATGGGGCAACTGAGAGACGTTTTTAAAGATGGTTTATTGCATCATGGCTTTAGCCTCCTAGAAGGGTGAGACATTAAAGGTATTACATTTAATGCCTAAAATCAGAAGCCACCTAGTTCCTTGGTACAATGTCTTAAGATAGTTTTTTCACCAATCCCATACTTCTATGAAACTTGGCAACATCTTTTTACACCAATCATTGATTGCTTTCCTTTTGGGGCTTTGCCACAATGTGTTATTTTTAACCAATCATATAACCCTTCACAAACCTATATTGATACATCTTAAGATTCTAAAAAACTTTATAACAGCTTCTTTTGCTAAACCTTAAAATCTACTCTCTTCCTTACCATATTGCTTTGCTTACATAATGTATATCTCTGCTTGTTAAAAATATGTTTTGACTTAAACTATGCACTTATATTCTTGTTTTACGTCTCTTCCATTTTCACCATCCTAATTCTTCAAGATTTCTGCAAGGCCTTAGGTGAACCATTGTATCCATCTCTGTCTGTATGCACAAGGCCCTGAGAGTTCTCTGTGTTGCAATTCCCGCACACACTGCCCAGGCCTGATCCCTCAGCTGTCCTCTACGGGCTGTGTGATCCCCTCACCATGATCTGCTCCACAACCTTGCTGGGCCCTGAGGCCAGCCTGACAGGCCTGCAGTTCCCCTCATCCTCCCTGCAGCCCTTCTTGGGCATGGCAGTCACACTGACACCTCCAGTCATCTGGGACCTCC
>VRYO01001463.1:2861917-2877595 GCA_009812075.1 Sialia sialis
TGTCTGGCAAAGCACCCTCACGATGTCACAGCAGCAGAAGGCGAACGCTCACGGCCAGCCCCGTGAGTGGCCGCCACTGCTGTACAGACGGCATGGGTCAGCAGCAAGGCACAGCCATAGCCTGCCACCCATGCAACCCACACGTGGTGTGCATACCTGCACTGGCACCCAGCCGG
Organism: Sialia sialis; assembly: GCA_009812075.1. Classification (NCBI taxonomy): domain Eukaryota; kingdom Metazoa; phylum Chordata; class Aves; order Passeriformes; family Turdidae; genus Sialia; species Sialia sialis. The sequence goes on from VRYO01001463.1 coordinate 2,862,094, forward strand.
CGTGGAAGCACCCGGGGCACTCTGTTACAGAGGAGCTCTTCAAGGTGCATGCTGGGCAGGGAGGCGACACCGGCAGTGCCCTGTTTAGAGAGCTGGGCCCACACCTCCGTGAGAACAGGCCTGTCACATCCACCTGGAGAACCTCCAAGTGGTTAGGTGCCCGCCCAAAGTGGGAGGGAATTGGTCTGCCAGGCCAGCAAACAGCACGTCGCAAGAGGCAGGGCCCTGAGGACAGGGAGGACGTGATGCGGCGTGTCTGGAAAATGAGAGAGGAGCAGGTGGAGATGGAAGACAAATTGTATGACATGATGTTCAGAGCCATCATCTCCTCCGTGGAAAATACAGAAAGCCCCTCGAGGTCCAGATGCATCCGCCCGGATACACCAAGGCCCACCCTGGAGGCAGCTGCAGGCCCCTCAAAGAGGCACAGCACTTGCAGCATCACCAAATACGCCGTGGCAGAGACACCAGAGCGCTCCGAGCTTGTGTCTTTTGACGAGTTGTTGGCCGAGCTGGGCCCTGCCTCTGATGACTCGCTGTCCTGTGACGATCTCATCAATGAGCTCCTGGAAAACTGGGACGAAGAAGAACTTCATGACAGAGAAGCAGCAGGAGAGAAAGTTAGAGAGCCACGCAGCGCCGTCATTCTCCCGTGGCAACAAAAAGATGGATGTGTCCTCAGAGATGGGTCAAGGGTCACCCCGGAACTTGCTGCAGTCTCCCAGGGGCCGTGGCCACACAGCACTTCGGGCATGACCAAAGACTCTGCAGGAGAGGCTGAAAACAACACAGAGGTGGCACCTCCTGACCTGTGGGCGCACCCTGCCTCTGGGGACTCGCCAGCCTCTGATGCTCTTCTAAATGAGTTCCTGGAAAACTGGGAGGAAGAAGAGCTCCAGGAAAGCACAGCGGCAGGAGAGAGGGACAGCGGGACATGGAGCGTGTTGTCTCTCCGATCACAAGGAGAAGATGAAGAGACAGCAGCTTCTCCAACAGACAGCAGTCCCTGTGATGAGGGAGAAAGCGAGGATCACTCCGTGGCACTGCCTGAAGAGGCAAAGCTATTTGAGGTTCCTGCCTCACTTGGCGATGCCACAGATGACCCCGACACATCGTTGATGCAGGCTGGATTGTCTCCTTGGCACCTTGATTCAGGCAGAGGCATCTCTCACAAACTGCATCTCCACAGGAGCACACATCTGCGTACAACACTTCAGGTTTGGCCTCCCCAGTGCCCAGCACAGAGGGACAATCACCACCCTGGTCCTGCTGGCCACACTAGAGCTGACACAGAGGGTCATCTCCCCCGCCTGGGCACATGCCAGCTCACATTTAGCCACTCTCACCCAGCACTCCCAGGGCCTTTCCTGCTTGGCAGCTTTCCAGCCACTCTGCCCCTAGCCTAGGGCACTGCAGGGACTTCTTGAGACACAAGGGCAGGACCATGCCTAGGTGTTTTTGAATCTCATCCTGCTGGCTTCACGCCATCAATCCTGCATCCCCCTGCAGAGCTTTCCTACCCTCCACCATATCATCACTCCCACCCCCCTCAATGTTTTCACCCATGGCTATACCCAGCCCTTGGCTATAAAAACACTTGGGACTGCAGCCACCAATGCCACTACCTCTCACATGCTACATGAGCACACTGACAACTGAGCTAATTCCCCTTTTGGCTAAACAAAACTCATCCACACTCTTTTCCCTGGATATGTGTTTAAAGAAGCAGGAAAACATATAACACAATAAATTGTCTATCAGGCCCAACCTATGCAGTTGATTTTGCACCAGAACAGAGAGGACCTCCCTCACTGGTGCAGGAGCATCTCCAGGTATCTATAGGACACCCAGAGAGGGGCAGTCCTGGGTTTGGGTGGGATAGAGCTGAGTTACTTCCTAGTAGCTACTATCAAGAATGTGAGCAAATAATGAGGGAACAGCCTCCCCTCCTGGCCCCACTCTGCCTAAGCTGAGTCTTGGGCTCATCCACACCTTCAGGGACTGAACCTGGAATGCCCAAAGTGAGGCAGGGACTAACTGCCAGCGATCGTCCTACATCCATGTCTTCTCCTAGCACAATGACAAGTGTAGGAGGGGAAGCCTCCTTGATCCCTTCCAGCACCATAGCAGGATGAGTCCTGGAGAAAAGGACAAGAAGCAGAAACCTCCTGGGTGCTGTTGTTGCTTTAGGGTGATGCCCCTGCTCCGCTCAGGGGATGTCTCATCCCTGGCCCTGGCAGTGGGACTCTGTGATCCTTGTCCAGCTTAGGCTGAGAGTAGGGTGCTGGGTCTGGGCTGGCCAGACTGTACTGGGTCACTCCCTGAGCTGTTGCTCATCACAGAATAACCCACAGTGGCCTTGGAGTGGCTCAGAACAGCCTGGAGAGGACCTGCTCCAGCACTGCCTCTATGTACCAACCTGGACCAAGAACACCCAACAAACCAGTACTATCCCTCCCCCAGGCCAGTCTGCCCAGTGGGGCCAGTCCCTGCATTCTCCAGGCTTTGCAGCAGCTGGGGCATCTCCCATCCTGGGGCCAGGGTGGCATATTGTGCTAATGTTCACTGACACATGGTGCCCATGTCCAGCACCAGCTGAGACCTCGTGCCCTCCCAGCCCCCAGCAGTGTCAGCCTGGCTGTCTAACATTCATTGCACACAGAGCTCCCTGGGGACATGGGCTGTCCCCGTGGGATTTCAGCATCTTCCAGGTGACATCCAACACCCCCTCACACTGAGATCCCCTGTGCTGAGCAGCCCTTCACATCTCAACACGGGGCTAGGGGCAGCCCCCCAGCAGGGCCAGAGATGAGTTTCAGCAGGACACTGCCCAAATTCTGGGGACAAGGGTGTCTGGTAGTAACATTCTGTGCATTTGTGCAACCGTGTCCCTGCCCTGACAGCTGGAGTGGCACCCACTGCTTCTGAGAGCAGGGGACCTGTCTGTGCAAAGAGAGCAGGGAGCTCACCCTGGAGAGGAAAGCAAGATGCCAAGAGGAATCCTGCAGGTTACAGTGGCAGATGAAATGGATACAGACAGGTAAGGAATGCACATCAGGGCAGGAGGATGGGGTTTAGTTCCATTCGCCTCCAAAAGGACTCAACTGGCACTGAAGGAAAATAGGGCCTGTCGCATGAAATCTCCCAGCAGCCTGTGAGCATGGGCTGGGGGCAGAGGCAGGAGCTGTTTTCTCCCTCCCTGTATGGCTGTGCTGGGGAGATCACAGCCAGCATGTAACAGCCTGAATTTCCAAGCAGGTCCTGTCTCCACAGCTGGGTTATTTCTGGAAGCAGACACTGCCATCCCTTGGTTTGAGCAGAGAATCACAGAACAGCTCAATTAGGAAGTGACCTATATGGATCATCAAGTCCAACTCCCTGCTCTACATAGTGCCTCCAAAAACTGGACCATAGGACTAAGAGCACCATGAGCTCCTGGCAGGTCTCTCTGCTCCCCTCAGATTTTTCAGGTCGGGAGACCACGATTAAAAAAAAGGAGCTGAACAAGTTTTAGCCTTGAGGTTTCCAAGAAACGGACAACATTTCCCTGAGAGAGAAGAGAAGGGGATGGCAGCACAAGCTGGACTCAGTCTCAGACAGAGGCTGCCCAAGCCCAGCAGCAGCACGGCCTTAGGGCCAGAGAGGGACGGGGTGTGCTGAGCTGCTGCTCCCTTTGCCCTTCATACCACCAAGGGGCCCACAGGAAGTACCTGAAACTCTACTGAGAACTGAACAGAAGCTCACAGTGCTGTGACTGCAGGTCCATTCCCACAGCTGAAATGCTGCAGCAAAGCTGAGCTTGTCAGGGAGCATGTAAAAGCCAGCTAAGACAAAACCAAGTTTAAAAAGTATGCTAGGAATAAAAATCAATGAAGACAACAACAGGTGGCAGCAGGTTGGTGCAGCTGGTTCATTTCGGCAGACAAAGTTCATTAACAGCCTTTGTGTGTCTTTGAATTAAGTAAATAATTCCCAGGCAGCCTGACTGAGCCAGGGGAGGAAAGAAGGAACCTGAAAGTCACAGGGACACATTCCAGCACAAGCTGTTTCAGAAGAGAATACACAGAGAGAAAATCCCAGGCAATGATTCTTTACAGCACACAGAGAGGATGCAAGTCAGCACTAAAATCATCATTCTTGAGTATCAAGTTACACAGGAAAAAAAACAAACTACAGAGGCCAGAGAATCAATATATATCAATATAGTGTTTAATGTTCTTAAATTGATACAAAAGCTAAAAAAGTAAAATTTCTGTTACCATATGACAAAAACTTTTATCAGCAGAAATATTATACAGAGTCATAAAATTTCCAGTGATAATATTTTCCAGTTGTTTATACCCTTCTATATAGCCTTACACTGGTTTATATTTATTAAGAAAAGTAGCAGCCCATTTTGTCCTTCTATTTACAGTGTTTTAGACATTGTTTTCCACTCTGCACTGATGCAGACAAAACTCTTCTGCACAGATTTATTGTTTTACTTGCAGATAAATGTCACCAGTGGAAAAACCACTGTGCATCAGGCACCAGTCAGGGAATGCTGCTCTGGAGACTCCTGCAGGCTGCAGCCCCTGGTGCTCACTCCAGGGATTGAGGAGGGGTTTCAGGACTGTGCAGGACTTAAAAATTAAGCAGGTTCTACTCAAAATAACAGCAGTTCCTCTGATTGCAGAAACAGAAACTGAAGGGAGGAAGGGCAGTGACTGGTCTGCACAGGGACTGGGAGGTGCTTCCAAAAGCAAGTATAATATATACAGGAATTAAATAAATTAATGCTTCAGATAAAAAACAATCAGTTTCACTAACTGTTCCAAATGCCAAGTTGTGCAGTTTTCAAAGAAAAAATAAATTTAAAAACTAAAATATTCATTGGAAATACCTGTTTCAGCTGAAGGAGCTGTCAGTGCAGTTGGGGAGAGCCTTCCTGTGCCCACATTTTAAACAAGACAGCCCCAGAAATCCCACCAAGGGTAAGGGACACTGCCCACCTACAGCTCTGAGCTCAGAAAGAATGACACAGTGACAACTCTCCAAGTCCAAGCACACTTGGATTTTGCCTTTCAGTGCCTTTTTCCACCTCTTACAGGCTGTAAAGACCTCATAAAATCCTTTTTTTGAAGCAACCTTGCACTGCTGAGAGCTCCCATGGAATTACTGAGCTGGCTCTGGTGTTCCCAATGTGACCCGCCCCTCCACACCACCTCATGTCCAGTTTGAAGACAGTGACCTGTCTTCTCCCATTTCTATTCCTTTACCAAATGTGCAGGAGCAGGACAAGGTGTGAGGGGAGATTTGCTTTGATTTCCATTTTCTACAACACAGGGATGGAAACCCAATAAATATAAGACAATAACACTGGCAGGTGGTTGAAATAGATGCAAAATGCTGAAGTAAACACAGTCCCAGATCTTTACCTTTCCCCAGAGAAGGAAGACACATTTGGAATAGTGTGTCTATCCAGCCTTCCAAATGGCAATCTTCCCTTCTTCCTTCCCAGAGCCGCTGAGGACGTACCTGTCCTCTGCTGAGCACAGCGCCTTCACCGCATCGGCGTGCCCAACCAGCTCCTTGTCCACACTCTTCCTCTCAGCACTGACCACGTAGATCTTCCCTTTGCTCTTGCCCTGCAGCCTCCCACTGCTGCCAACCCACAGCTGGGGGAACAAAACAAACCCACAACCATTTTCACCATTTCACATTTCAGTCCAGGACACAGTCAAGGAGGTTTGTGTGGCACATGGGTACAGTGAGGGTTCCCTCATGATTGGCTGGAAAAGGGAAACACTGAAAAATTCATCAATAAGGGACCATTCTCCTGGCCCCCTTCAGGTCTTCTCAGCTGCTGTGGCATGAGCTGAGGGCTCCTGATGGGTGTCTCTGCTCCCCTCTGGTTCCCTCAATTCAGAAACCCCCTGTGTCCCATGCTGGAATGTTTAGCTGCAAATCATGCCAGCACCAGGGCTGCTCTCCCTTATCCCTGTGTAAGGGACAGTGTGTCCTTGCACTGCAAGAGCAGAGGAAATCCAGGGAAGAGCAACTAAAACTGCCAAGAGAAAGAAACAGCTGTCATGTGAGCAAAGGTCAGAAAATGGCTTGGGCTGAAGGGGACTTTAAAGATCTCATTTTGACCTCCTGCCACCATCAGGGACAGCTTGCATGGGACCAGGTTGCTCAGAGCTCCATCCAACCTGGCCTTGAATGGGATGGGGGAGCCACAGCTTCTCAGGGCAATCTGTGCCAGGGTCTCACCACTCTCACAGGGAAGATGGAAAAACCAAGACTCCTTAGGTTGGAGAGAAGACAGCTAAGGAGCCTTTATGAAAGGTTTATGAACTAGCAGAAGTGCAGATAAGCTGAATGTACAAACCACCCTGAAATTAAGGAAGTCAGGGACACGCGGGAACCAGTAATAGTTCAGTTTCACTGAGAAGAAAGTACTTCTCTGTACAGGGCTGGCAGTGAAATCCATGAACCTGCTGCTCTGCAGGGAACTGTGGCACCAGCAAGTCCAAAATGGAATCACAGCCAGAGATCAGGTCAAATAATAGGTAATAAAAGACACAGGCCAAGGTGGCAGACAGAACATATCCTACTTCAGATAGACACAGCATGGTTTCTCTCCAGCTTCTAAAGAAAAACAATGGCTTGTTTTTAATTAAAGCCTGTGACTGACAGCCCTACCAATGTTGTTGACAGCCTTTCCCAGGCTGCAAGCTCACTCTCCATAACTCACTGGTGTGTAGAGGGAACAGGAGTGCAAGTGGTGGCACGGGGTCTGCTAGGAGCCTGTCACTAGTGATGTCCCCCTAGGGTTATTACTGGGCTCAGTATTAACTTATTCATAAATTACTTAAAGAAGAGCAGAAAAAGGAATAAAGTTCATCAGTAGAACAAGAGAGCTTAATGCCTTGGGGGTTCCTAACAACCCTCTCACTTCCTTGAAACAGAGGTTAAATATATTAATCTCTGCCTTGGGGAAGAAAATCCTAAAATTATTTTCCATTTTAGTGCAAAACTCTAGCCAGAGGCTGAATACAGAGAAAAGTTCCCTATTCCATGAAAAAGAAACCATTTTTGAGGAAGGAAGGAGGGAAAATCTGAGAAAAGGATTCCAAACGTTGCTTTCACAGTAGATATACATTAGCTATTTATGTGCAAAGTAACCTTGCATGGGCCCCTGTGGTAGCACAACTACAATAATTTGCACAGCCCCTGATACCACATGAAAGCAGATACACAGAGGCCAAAAGTGACATGGACACAAGATGCCAAGGCAGGAATCCATTGTCTGCTTTGTCTGTCCTGAATTCAGAATGTGGTAACTCATCAAGGAAAAGGTCACCTACAAAAACAGGCCAATTAATTGGCATTTGTCTGGTAACTTTTTTTTCAAGGCTTAAGTCTGAGAAGCTCTGAGATAAAATATCAAAGGACCTAAACTTTTAGTTTCTTCAGTTCCCTGGAAATGTCAGTAGCTGATTTAATTAATGGCACATTTAATTACTGATGAGGGGCTTGGCTTGCCATGCATTTTGGGGTAGACCTGCAAGAGCCATTTGTATTAAGCAGTCTTTAGCATCTCTGATTTCAAAGAGGAACCAACATTCCAGACCTTGTGTACTTATGCACACACTCAGTGACAATGATAGCTGCAAAGAAACAAAACTTCAGTAAAGAAATCCACAAGAGGCAAAAACAGCCAAGATGTCTCTCACCTGATTTTTAACTCTTATCATACAAGTAATCTCAGAGCAATCCTGAAGATGAATATTTTGAGGTGTACTTGAAAGGTCTTTGGTGTTCCAAATGTACAGGTCACTAGTCCCGGAGTAAGATGCCCACACTTCATCTCTCTAAAGCACAGAAAGACACATTTAAGCACTGCTGACTGAAAATGTATCCAAAAAAAACAGGGCTTGTAATGCCACATGGGTCTACCTCCTTTAAACTATCAACAGAGTAAGTGCAGTACCTCAGGAAAGAGCTGGAAGCCAAGAAAAGAGGAACACACATCGCTCAGATGGGGCTCGATTTTCATCTGCAGTTCAAACTCGTGAATTGACACTACAAGAATGCAACTTCTTGTACCTTCAATATTAAAGATACAGAGTTAGTAACAAGGGTACCCACTTCTTCCATCTCTACAAAACATGGATGAAAAATGCAAAATAAAATGGAGCATCCAACAACTGTCTTGTTTTTTTTGTGAAGTTGATTTCTGTAATTATTATGATTTGTGGAAGGGACTTACAGCACCACAGTTGGTCATTATGAAGCTTCATAGAGGTGAGATTTTGGCAGGGCAGCTGAAAGACACGATTCACTTTGAGAGTGCTGATGTTCCAAGCAATTACCATTCCATCTAAACTGCTGGAATACGCTTCACTGTTGGCACAGATGGAAAAAATAAACAGGTATAGTGTGCATTCATATTCAGAAAAGAATGCACACACATGAAAGACTTACTTGCAAAACAATCAATTTTACAGTAAGTAAATTAATGTCCATTTTAAAATTATGTTCAAGATTATCTTTTACAAACTCAGTATCAACTAGAAACACTGCACGCTAACTCAGAGCTCAGTGAATGAGAGCAGGTTATATCATGCACAACAAAACATTCCCTATAATTCCTCTGAATAATGTTGCCTGATGGATTTTCTCTTGAGTTGGAACAGTATCTCAAACTGGTCTTCTTTGCTACTGCACCTGAGCAAACAAATGATACTATCCCTTTCCTTTTTACCTTTAACATTTGCTGTCTTAGAATGAGAAAACCTTTTTCAGAAGGTTCCAACAACACTTAAACAAATTCTTCCTGAAATCCAGTAACACCTGGCAGACCTATTGACCCTGGAGTTGCTTTTCCCATGGGAGGACAGCAGGTTAAAACCTTCAGCCAACACTCTTCCCACTGCTGCCAAAAGATCAAAAGCATTTTGCCTGAACAGAACAATAAATGTATTATTTCTTTTATAAACAGGCAGGAAAAATCCAGAAGCTTGCTGTAAACATGTAGTCAATGACGTGCTCAAAGCAAAGTGGTTTTTAAACTGCATCTGTATCAATTCTTCACTGGATGCTGCCAGTTCCTGGCTGTTCTCATCCAGAAGAGCATTCCTTTATCCTCTTTGTTCCAAACTACACAGTGCTCTTTATTTAAAAAGAAAATTCTTAGTTGACATACACACTACGGGAGCTACAAAAATGAGCTAAATGAAGACTTTATTAGCAGGATAAACCCTTCCATTTAAAACAAATCTTTCAACATCCAGAAAAATCAAATTAGATCTACCTGGGCGTTCCATTCTTCTTCTCGACAATGATGTCTGTAACATCAGATCGATGATCATTCAGTTGTTTATTACAAGACATACTGTGCGTGTTGATGATGTAAATAATGGAGTCCTGAGAACCAATCCACACTTGACTCTGTTCCACCATGACCATGCAAGTCTGGGGAGAAAAAGCTGTGTTAAATAAAGCCTAGAAGAGAAATCAGTCTTTAATGTATTCAGAAGCTACAGTTTGCTGGTGATCACTGTAGCAGATAAAGACTTGGCCCTTCAGTGTTCTACCCTTTGCCCTACTCTATAAATAATGAGAGAACAGATCTCTCTGCAAAGTTTATCCTTCAGTAAATAGAATTAATAATTTATCTTAGGGACTGACTAAAGGTGTGCTTCCTGGCCCAAACAAAGTAAAATTTACAGAGGGCATCAGGGCAATCACAGAAGTTTATCCCTCCCTTTTTGACTCTCTCCCACACTCATCCATAGCAATCTCTCATCTTTCACACAAGTGAAATGTCCAATCCCATTTCCTGTGTGTTCTCTCTAGTATGTGTTTTTCACCCAGGCTGCATGCCTGGTTCAGATTCCCTTTTCACAGAGTTACTCTTTCAGATGGTCTTTCACAAACCACTCCCTTTCACCTGCTGGTTGGGACACTTTCTTTTAGAGCTCTATCACTCTTTCAATAACATCTAGCTGGTTTCCTTACACCTCTTCCCAATTTCCAGTTCTTCAGTATGGGTAAATTTTTATCTATTCCTAGGATTTCCCTTCTCATCTTCTCTTTGGGTTAGCTTTTATACTTTCTCCTCAACTGTTTCAACCCTGCCTTCCTGTACCAAGAACCAATCAGGCCCTCCCAAGTCTCCAATCCACCACTTCTCACCAGCTGACTTGTTTCATTACTAATCCATTTAGCGTCCTTTCAGCTTTTCTCAAAAAACTCCACTTTTTCAGGTTAACTGAAGCCCAAACAACTCCACAACTTTTAAGGAATGATGTGTTTTGGAGTCAGGCTACAGCAACAAAACCACACCCAGCTGAAGCAGGGACTGTGATCCTGTGCCAGTCTTACCAGTTTAGAGCGGCCCATTTTGAAGCAGTGCTGCTGGATAGACCAGGTAGAGGCATCAAAAACCACAACCTTCCCCTCATTCAAAGCACACCAGAGTTTTGGATGAGCATTGTCCAGTCTCTCTGAAGGGTCAAGATGCCCTAGAAATAAAGTAGAGAAGATGAGAGAGGAAAAAGAAAACAAAATACTTTTGAAGAACTGTGGCAAAGCCATTATTAGGCAGAGCAGTTTTGTATGAAATGCATCTTCTGGAATTTACATCATCACTTATTGACTGACACAGTTCTCACAATGCATTTGTCCCTGTTATCCTCTATTGCTGAGTTCACCCTGTGATTTAATCCTATACTCCAAAGATACTCAGAGCTGAGATAATCTCTTCATTGATGACTAAGAGCTGAGCTCACTGGGATTGCAGGAAGGCTTTTAAGCCCTGTAAATACAGCTAATAAATCCACTCACTCTTGTCTACTCCATCAAAGCCTCTCATACTATGAAGAAAGAAAAAAAAGCACCACTGAATCCAATACTCTCCACATTATTCCTTGTACTGTGGTTCAAACTAACTCCTCCACAGGATTCTATTGAAAAAGAAAAATCTAAAAATGAATATTGATCAACAGGGGAGCATCATCCATCCATCCACCCAGCTCAGTAAGTGAGCCACAAATCTTAATGAGAAACCAGCCCATTAACACAGAACTGAAGGCTATGATAAGGCATATGTGCAGAGAAAGGCAAATTAAGACAGTGAAAACTATGCCTTGGAGTATCTTAATATGCAACATTACTGCTATTTTAAAATTATTATTCTGGTTTAGTATTCAAGACACAACCAATCCATGTCAGAATGTGAACACATCAGGCAGGCATAATACCAGGTGTTATAAGATAATGTGCTTTATTGGCTAATTAAAGCTGGGCTAGCCTAAAGAGAGCAACACATCATCTTACCTGGAGTATAAAGCAAGACATCTATTGCCTGTGGAAATGTCTCACCAGCTGAGGGGTTGATCTTGTGCTTTAGTGTCTCTGAAGTTGTTTTGGGGACCATCATAGGCACTAAAATATATTTTTAGAAGGTAATGAAGTACACATTTAAGCCTAGAATAGAACTATAATTCTTATAAAGTAGCAATTTTACACCATTAATTCACATTTCTCACTTTTCTTTGCCCCTAGCTTTAGCTCACAGCCCAAACACCACTTGTATGAATTCTGGTAGCAGAGACATCCATTACCCAAGGAGTCTAAAATGCCAAGACAAAAACACAGCATCCAAGATGGAGACAGAAGCAAAAGCATGGACACAGAAGCAAAAATCAAGACCAAAACAAACAAAACAAAAAAATGAGAGTGGGAATAAAAAGGGGAGGAGGGGGTGGGCAGAAGCAAACAAAAAAAACCCCCTAAACTTTCTATTTACTATTAAATAAATTGCATTTGTGAAAGTGCAATCATACTGATGTCTTTTTGTATTTCTACACATAATCAGTTTGAAAAACAGAATACACACTGAAAGAGCAGAAAGAGATGATGCAACACCAACAGGCTTTGTAGCATTGCTATGACTGACCTTCATTTTTCATCCTGTCAAAATAAGACAGTTTAGAGGCTGCATAGATGCTTTTGGAGGACTGCAGGGCACCAACCACAGCATCCATCAGAAGAACATTTGTCAGGGCTTGCTGGATATACTGAGGATCCTAAAGACAGAAATCTTACTGTAGTTTATCTATTGCTCATTATTCTTACAAGACACCATGCTCAAAATCACAACACATGCTTAGCACAAGCACCAGGCAGTTGCTGCCCTGCAGCACAATTCCTGTCACTTGCTGTCACATCCCACTCCCACATCCCATGTTACAAGCCAGGTGGTGGAGCAGGGAGTCAGAAGCCAGTGTTATTATAGGAATACTTCAGATCTGACACAGCCTTGACACAGGAGATGCAAACAAAACCATATGAGAAGACACAGCAAACATAGGATGGATACCCATTTCCAAGATGGATCTTTCTTCATGGGACAGAAGCACCATGAAATTCTAAGATTAGAGCATAAATTATTTAGAACAGAAACAGACAGCACATTCTTCGTATTATTTGGTTACAAATTTCCATATTTATATACCTTGTGATCATATGCCATTTTCTTTCCAGCCCACATTTCTTTCACTATCAGGTACCAGAGATCACACTCAGCTTTAAGGTTGGCTTCAAAGACTTCTTTTTTATGAAATGTTTTAATCCTCAGAGTAGGTATTCTCAAAAGAAGGTAAGCTACAGTAGTGCTCTTAACATCCTGGAAAGTTACAGGAAAGAGATAATAAGGAGAATGTACCCAAATAACAGATAAGACTCTAATTACAGCTAATTATTTCAGTTGTCCATACACACCATTAAGCAGAGCTGGATTAATGAAAATAAGTTTAAACATCATCATACAGCCTTGGCTCCACAGTGAATATAAGCTGACCCACTGATACCTCAGTCACACGAGCACATTTCATGCTCATGTTATTAACCTTATCTACTCCATACCATATCTTATGTGTTGCACTCTGCATATTTCTCTGAGGTCATAACCTCTTGATTCCAAACTCCCAGAATTTCACCTAATCACTCACATAGTGACTTCACCATTGTTTCCTACTGTCCTTACTGAAACTTGATGTTGAGAGCCAGCTCATTCTGAAGAATGGGACACAACCTATATCCAAGCATGCCAGAGAACAGGAAGCTGGTGCTCACCTCTATATCCCTGAAAGCAGCAATTGGGACATAGCCAGGACCTCCTTCTTTCAACAGGAACAAGCGCTTCTGGGTCAGAGCTATTTTCCCTACACCATAGCTGGTTTTAACTGAGCAGGAGTACTTGTAGACACATTCATTTTTATCTAGATGCTCAATTACTGCTGGTGGCAGGTTCACCTCTTGAGCTTCTGCTTCAGTTTCTTTCCAGTAGTTGTAGAAATCTCTGAATGTTTCAGGATCAATTTGTTTCTGCTGTCCTAAAAATTTTTTTAAAACCCCTTTAGTTTGAGAACCTATTACACAGATTTGTACAGGAAGACAAGTTTAGAAAGACAGTAACTATCAAACTGTGCCTTTCTATTGTGCATATAAGTATAGACATTCTAGGCACATGTCCCCATCCCAAGGTTATCTCAGGCACTATCCTGAGATATACCCCCCAAGGTACAACCACCCCTGACTGAGTAAAATGTGTGACTAAAGTCACTCCAGCTCCACCTAAACATAAAGGAATAGTATAAAAGCGAGTTAAGAATGGGGAGAAGTTAGAGAAGACTCCATATAAATTTTGGGATCAGTCAACAGGCTGAACCTGTGTTCTCTCCCATAGGATCACCTACTGGTTAAGAATCACAGTCTAGGCACACTGAATCATTATTTCATGCTGGCTCTTACTGGGGATTAGAGTTTGTCCATATAAGGCTTTGAATTAACATATTACTTTAAATGCATTTTTGCAGTCAGATATGACAACCAGCAATTCTCAAACTCTGATAACTTTACTAATAGAGAGTGTTCTTCTTTAAACTGTTAGTATGAGTCCTGCAAGGGTGCTGGCAGAGGGTAAAGGACACCCAGGAGGAGTCTCTCTGTTTGGCAGGTGACCCTGGACAAGTCAGCGGAACCTCCCTCCATGCAGCAGCTGCTCAGTGAAGGGTCCCCACAATGGAACACTGACAGACTGGTCAGGCACAAGGGGCTCAGCTTTCCCAGGGCAATGACAGACCAATCAGCACTAAGAGTTTGAATAAATCTTCCTTTTTCATATGACAATGCTAAATAACAACCAAAAAAACCCCCAACAACCTCATACTCACCTACTGTCAGGGCATCGAATAACCGGTGGATAGTGTCTATATCCCTGACAATCCCAGACTCCTGAATTCTCTTCACAAAATCATCCAGCTGCATGTGTGTTTTTGGCAATTCGAAATTTTTTACGTGGTCATCTATTTTCAGAACTTCCCTCTGTTTTTCCAGCACTCGACTTATCAGCCTCTTGAGCTCAGGTTTGCGGTCTGCCTGCAAGCGCTCTGAGCGAGGCAGGTTCTCCACTATTTTTCTTACAAGATCAGTAGGGAAAATTCTTAAGTCTGTTTTTTCTAGGTTCTGAAAGTCAGAAAGTGCACTTAGTAGTTTCCCTTGCATCAAGCTAACAAGGCCCCGCAGGTAGAAGTACCTTGCCAGCAACGCGGAGTTCTCGGGGGGTAAGGTACTGATTGCTTTGCTGAGGTGGTTGAAGAAGTCTGTGTAGTAGGAGTGAACACACTGGAACATCAGAGGAAAGTGAATTTCAGGGATTTTGAATGTGGTGATGGATTTGGAGGGCGTTCTCAAAGCTAGAGACAAACACCAAGAGAGTACATTGGTCAGGGAAAGGAGTAGAAGTGTAAATATCTTCACAACCAGCAATACTACAAACAACAAACAGAATCTCCATCACAGCAATTACAAGAAACAGCTGTGCTGAGGACACAAATGCATTTTTATATCTATCCATCCCTATTATGAGAATATTCCCTAATCAGATAACAATTCTGGGAAAGTTTAAAAAAAGAAAAAGAATACAAACCCTCATGGAGTTCTTTGTAAACAGTGGTAAGCTTAAGCTTGTGTTTAAATTAAAGGTAGTAGAGATCTGGATATAATATGGGTGAGGACTCTGGAATAAATCCTCCAATATCAATCCCACTGGGACTAATCACTCTTTTGTGATCCAGCAAGACTTAACAAGGCTAAGACTGACTTCACAGGCAAGGGGAAGCACAGACAGACCCCAGCCCAAAGTGACTCAGTCCATAATTTCTTCCCAGCAGACTGTGTTTCTGTGACAATTACTGCGTGATGTCACCCCAAAAGACAGCAGAAGTGTCTTGGTCCATCACTATCTTCCCTTACCAACACCTGTTCCCACTTTTCGAAGTGAGGAGTTCCTGGTGGGTGCCTCTGGCAGTTGGATGTCCTGCAGGTTGGGCATGCTGATCACCATGCGCCGGCTGGCCCTGCGCTCCGCGCTGATGCGCTTGGAAGCCATTTTCTCTATAGTCAGCCTTCTGGGGCTGGGAAACATCAAATCCAACCTGAGGAAAATAAA